>OX382362.1:12972500-13254093 GCA_947508005.1 Amphipoea lucens
TATGGCTGCGTTCTGGTCTTGTATAGAATGGAAAGACGCAACATGAACTGGGAAACGAGTATGATGTAGGGCCACAGTTACTAAATAATCTGGCGACTGCGTCTGTCCCTTATTGATAAAAGCTCGGCGACTTAGTTTGTTCAAACGTATGTTCCAAATTAATATTATTTCAAGTTAAACAAATAAAAACTTTATTATAATGGTAATTAGGTTGATTTCAGAGTGACCAACATTATTGAAAAAGTTATAAAAATGTCTGAAGTTGTAGCGTAAACTGAACTTTATTATGTAAGACTTAAGGTTTTTTTTTTCCATAAACTCATATTTGTTAACATTTTTGGCAAATAATAAATCGCGAATGCAGATTAGATCGGTTTTGGGTACAGAGGTGGGAACGGTAGTGGGCGCAGTGGCAGGCGCTTTACATGGCCACACTGCATTTATTTTCCATTGATTGATGAATTATAAGGGTTCCGTTTAACCATTGAATTACGGAATCCAAACCTGATAAGTATTATTATCAGTGTCCCCAGTCAAGTTGCAAAAAGAAACAAAAACATTAATAGGAAAATCATTTAATATTCTTTTAACCATCCAATATACCTACTTTTTATACAACAATATGTAGGTACAGGAATGTATCAACAATTTTGTGGTCCCCATTTCACAATACAGTAAGTATTCGATTAAAAATACAAAAAATAAAACAACAGGTAGGTGTATATCAAAAAACATCAAGGAAAAAACATAAAATATATCAAAAAAATCTGTAAATCACTCCTTAGGATATAATTTGTGCTTAAGCCTAATTGTGCCACTAAACCCCAGTAATATTATCGATAGCGATGATTTCATTTACTTTTTAGCAAGCAGGGCCTTGATAAGGGTCTCCAATTTCCTGGTGTCGGCAGCAAACTTCCTAATACCATCAGACAACTTATCAGTGGCCATCTGATCTTCATTAAAATGCCAGCGGAACTGCGCCTCACTCAGGGTAATCTTGTCCATATCACACTGAGCAGCAAATTTCGGATCTAGCACCTGTAATCATAAACAATACTTGTTATAATATATATAATTAAATAATACAACATTCCCGGGAGCATCTGCAGCCAAACTAAGTAAAAAACCTGTATCTCCAGCATACAGAGCCATACCTCTCTGATATAATATTTTTAGCCAACATTTATTTACAATTTTGTTAAACCTAACAGAATATTTATAATAAACAGAATTTTTTTAATGAAAACCATGCAGTAATTTAACAATCATAAATTCAAGCCTATATGTACATTCTAATAGAAACATGTAGGTAACCTTGAACAGATTACACAAATGCAAATAATGCAATGTTGCATGAAGTGGAAAACAACACAAAACTAATTACGTTGATCAATTGCAGATAGCCTTTTTGTTATCAGCTAATATACTTGTGCATTATTCCAGTATTATTACAACACAATCTGCCTGCATCAGTCTGCCATGCAATTGTTTTCACTAGAGAATCGCAGGGAGGCAATAATTCGAAATCTGAGATGTTATACTGAGCTCTCTCAAGACACCTTTTAATTATGAATAGCCAAACTTAATTTTGCAAAATCATTAAAGTGTTTGTCATGATAGGGTGAAATACAAAACGATGTCATAAATAGAATCGGAGAAAAATTGTACATCGTTAGCGCGAAAATAATCATGATGAGTTCTGATATAAATTAAAAATGTGTAGACTCACTCTCTTCAGCGGTTGTTCGCTAGCAGCCAACTCCTGTAAGAGTTTCGGGCTGATGGTGAGGAGGTCGCAGCCGGCCAGTTCGCGGATCTCGCCGGTGTTACGGAACGACGCGCCCATCACCTGCGTCTTGTAGCCGAACTTCTTGTAGTAGTTGTACACGCGAGTCACGGATACAACGCCGGGGTCGTCTTTGCCTTCATATGTCTTCTTTGTATGCTCAACGTACCTGGAATATAACAGATCAGCTGTTAAATACCTCTCCCACAGTAAGAGATGGCTTTGCTCAGTACAGTAAAAATAACCTTTCTATCCAATTGGCACCATAACATATCCGGCGCAATGCAAGTCTGCATATCCCTTCAAGGATCACAGGCACATAGCTACATAGCTATGCGACTCCTTATGTTTGTGGTGGGGGTTCCAACTCAGTACATAAAAATCTTCATGAAAGAAGAGCTTTGGCCGAAAGGTTTGGTGTACCGACGTTTTCGTGGAAGGTTACGCGATACCACGCAGCGCAACACGACGCGGACATTCATCACTTCATGTACAATAATTTGATGTTATTATAATAAAAATATGTATGTTTAGGCACCCCACAGTAGGCGTGCGTCGGGCGCGAGCGTTCCTCGAGCGTGTGACCGACGTGCGCCGCCCAGTCAAATTGACTGCGCGGCGCTGCGTCGCCTAAAATAAATGGATTATTACTTACCAGTCCAAAATTCTTCCGACAAATGGTGAAATAAGGGTGACATTAGCCTCAGCACAAGCAATTGCTTGGTACAAAGAGAACAGCAAGGTCAAGTTACAATGGATTCCATGTTTCTTCTCCAGTTCCCTGTAAATTAATTTTTTTCAAAATTACTATCAACATGGTAACCACCAATAAAGTTCATTATTCATTAAAAGAAAGACAAGATTTTCTAGATGCCAGTCATTAGAAAGAGGGTAGGAAGTTTATTATGATGTACAACCCTCAAGAATTAACTTGAGACCCGAAGGGCCCCGAACCCCGCGCTGTTACCGCTCTCACCGTCAACGCCTCAGTAACACGCGCTTATGTCATCCGAGCGAAATCTCAAGTTAACTCTTATGGGTTGTAGTTAAGTAACTGCTTGTAAGATGTCTTTGAATCTTGAAAATTCAAAATTGAAGTACAGTATAGCTTGATTTGAGTGAATTTTCATTAGCTGAACTGCTATAATCAACTTTTTTGTTACAATTGGATGAATATTATCCCAGTCACCTTGCAGCTTGGATGCCTTCCCAAGTTGAAGCCAACTTGATCAGAATGCGCTCTTTCTTGATTCCATGCTCAGCAAACATGTTGATCAGTTTGATAGCCTTTGATATACTTGCATCCTTATCAAAAGACAATCTGAAATTTAAGAAGCCAATATGTAAATGTTGGTATAACAATTAAACTTATGAGTATAATGTTTCAATTAGCTATGCAATTAATGAGTGATGTAAATTGTTATATCATGTATATTTAATGTATCTTTAATGTATATTTGATGTATATTTACGTAACAAGCCTGATTAGATGTTATCAGGCAAACTTATAACAATAGTATGTATGATCTTAAAAACTCATGTTTTATTAGCTTGAGCAACTGGACATTCGTAAACTGGATCAAAATTGCTTTCTAAAATTCATTAGAACTTTTAACCAGAACAAAAGCATAACTAGAAATTCTTAATGTAAAATGAGTCCAAAGCTAAAATAAACCTAACAGTAAAGGAAATAAATGCTATAATCACCTGGCATCAACTTCTACTGACACTCTGCCAGGAATGATCTTGAGTATTTCACAACCAAACAAAACACTCAGCATGTCAAGGGTCTCAGCTACTTGCTCCTCCACAGTACTGAAATAATTATTAAAGGATTAAAATAAAATTCTATAATGTGGGTTTCATTGTATACAATTTTACATCATTGGAAACAGGAAACTTGTAGTTAATAAAATTCAATTGTGTTATTAAAAAAGTGCAAATAACTTTGAATGATCAAAAAAAAAGACAATCTTAAAGTAACACACACCTGCCAGTTTCTCTAGCATATTTGATGGCTTTATCAAGTATGTGCTGGTACTGCTCCATGGCAGCTGCAGAAAGGATCAAGCTTGGGTTGGTTGTAGCATCTGTTGGCTTGTACTCCTTCATTGCTGCAAACATTCAGCATTTGTGCTAATTGTTTTAATGTGAAAATAGAAAACATCTTGCACATTCACTTTCAAGTTGTTATTTTTCATGTGTAACTATGTAGGTTGTTAAAAATTAAAATTCTATTCAGTATGACCTTCAACAAGATCTAGTTAAGTAATCAATCTTATTAAAAGTTTATTTTAGCCTCTGTTTGAAATCTAGAAAAGGAACACCTTGTAATATAAGTAACTACTGAGGCTGTTTAATTTAGCTAAGAAATTAATTATGTAGGCATAATAAGGTCACATTCTATGTCTACCTTGATCAAGAACATGTCAAGGACACTAATAACCGGTAAGTAGCATTTTCGTTATGGAAATCAACATCACAAATAATTTCTAACCTTCAAAATCACCGGTATCTGCCACCACCGTGCAGTATTGTTTTAGTTGCTCAAGGGCGCTCATTTTGGTACGTTTCGCTTGGGGTTCACCACTCATACTGATTGAGTTGACTTTAGTTAAACCTGAAAGTGTTAAATATTACAATCACTTCGCGCTAACAAGTAGAGCGTGAATACGATTGAAGTTAAACGTCATGTAGCTGAAGGTGACCTCGCTACGTCAAGTCGTCAAGTAATCAAGTTATAAAAAGTTACTTGAAATGGAAGAGTCATGCATGCATAACGATAACCTATGACTTAAAAATTAAATGTAAAAAACTATCTTATCATGATACTTTTTGATAAGACTTCTACTAAGTCATTTTAATGTACCTGAAAACTGAAAAAGTCCCTAAATCGTTATTGATACGAGTATAGTTTAAGCAATACAATGAACGTAATCCTAGTTTATCCTAGTCATGCACTTCTATTTACTTTTAAATCTTTGTTGACTGACTTTTAATGACAGTAATGACATTGACAATGACAAATAACAGGTGAGTGAGTGAGTGAAGTAATTTTCTGTTGGTGACGCACTATGTAGGGTGGGATAGTTACTGTAAGGCCGGCTCCACACACTTGACACTTGGGGGTAGCAAACGAGTGTATAGCCACAATGTAAATATGTCAGATAATTATTGTCATTCGAACTGTAAAGTTTTAGGCTATCTTATAACCGCCTTTAAAAATAAAATATATAAGCACCTCTTTAATATTTTTTGTCAAAACCTCACTGTAGAGAATAGCTAAAAAAAATAAAAATCTGTATGTCTGTTTACCTGTCTGTTTAACTTAAGGAATAGTTTTACCTGTATGTGAAAAAGTGTCATTATAAAAAAATATTTAATATGATAATATGTACAGACGCCAGCACGTCAACCTACCCGAAACTGTCAGATTTTCCCAATCAACTTTGAACCTTATGCTTTAGTGATAAAGTTGAAAGTCTATTAAAGAAATTTGACAGATTGTAGTAGGTTGATGTGCTGGCGTCTGTACAAAAAAAGGAGCTAGGAGTATTCTATTCTATTCTATTCTACGTCTGCCAACAAACTGCTTTGCAGTTTGGCAGAGGTAATATGTCATGTTTGAAATTATTTACTTATGTGAATAAACACTTTTTCATTTTTTTTTATTTGTGTAAATATTTTTTTTAATTAAAAACTATTTAAACAGTGATGTGCGAAAGTTTCACAGAAAATGCGCGCCACAAAAGATGAGACTTGACCCCACCTCCCGCGCTCTTTCTCTTCCGGTCCGGTCCTGTCTCACGCACAGACCTCATACCGCTAAAACCTAAAATCGTGTACTGCGCAAGTCAAACGACGTGGTGCGTCAAGTCTCATCTTTCGTGGCCCTAACTATACTATGGTGCATACATTTCAAGCTGTAGAAACGAGATGCTTATGATAAAAAAAAATCACTGTATTTACTAACTGTATTTATTCGTTAACCAGATACAGTTTTGATACTTATACCTACTTAATTATGTTTTATTTCATATGGTTATGTTAATCTTATAAGCATAAAAGTAATAAATGGTTTATTTGCGGAAAATTTGGATAGCGCAATAAGTTCACTAAGGGGCGTCGCCCACACCAGCTAGAGTCGAGGCGGCGTCGAGGCGCGCCGTTTCTACGTTTTCTATAGGAATAAATGGCAGTGCTCTCACATACTAGAGTCGCGGCACCGTCGTCGAGGCGGTGGCGGCGCGGAGTCGCGGCGGAAGCGCGGCGGGGGCGCTGTGCCCGACCGCGCCGCGACGTACCGCCATTTTGTCATTTTGTTTCGGGCGTAGACGTATTTAAATACAGTTAAAATAATGCGTGACGATTTTGAAACCAACGTGAAATTCATCGAAGTCATATGATTATACTTGTATGAGTGCAAGTACGGCTTCATCTTCTGACGACATGTTAAATGAATTGGAATGTGTGAAGGAAGCATAGCCGCCCGCGCCTCGACTCTACATAGAGACCACGCCTCGACTGTGCCGCGTCGCCGCCGCGTCGCCGCCGCCGCGACCCCGCCTCGACTTACCAGTGAGCGTCGCCCCTTAGGAAACCTCTATCGGGAACGCTAAAATGACCCTTTTTTTTTAAAAAATAATTTCAATATTACCACCATGAGTCATTTCTTGTTTCAGATGCAACTAGGAAATGCTATCACGTTCTCGCGATAACTCGAACCTTTTTTCGAGATTCATACTCGTGGGAAGACACTCATTCTTGAAATCTCCTTCGAAATCTTGACCGTATTGGTCGAGACTGAGCGCACGCGTCTTACTAGCACAATGTGTTTCTTGAAAAGCCATTTACAATATTTTAACAGATTTACACCGTGCGTGCTGTGTGTGAACGGATTTGTTGCGTTATGTATGCGTAGTGCAGATAGATGATTATAACTTTAAAAACGTTGATATATTTTTGTTTCGATATTCGATTAATGTTTTTTTTATTTACGAATTACTATAGTTTCAAGTTTTTATGAAGCTGGCGGTTACTAATAACATTTATCATAACCTCGCTCGCACCTGTATAATTACCCGAAGTAAGAAAGAGGTGTAGCCACACACACCCAAGCCAGTCATATTTAAGACCCATGTAATAGGGGGTGACATGGGTACGCTACATTGATACGAAAAACTATTCCGAAATTCACAAATTTCGAATTTCAAAATACCAATTTTCATAATTCCGAATGGTTCAAAATTCTTTTTATAACAACTCCGATTTACCATTCATCCTATTTTAATAATTCCGATCCCTAACGTTTATAATTACTATTCTCAAAATACCGAGAATCAATAGATCGAATAAAAAAAGTCCAACTTGATGATAATTCGAAACATCAAAAATACGAATTCCTATTATTAAAATACCGATTAATTAGAATTCCGTAATAATAACGCTTTGTAAAACTGAATAGCAAGTCAAATAAACACATATTTCCAATTGTAAGAATATAGATGGCTCAAAACCAACAATAGAGCCCCTATTTCTGAGTAAAGGGTTTAAAGTAACCTAACCAAACCGAACCTCGGGGGGCCCTTCGCTCGCTCTTGCATCCTATGTCGACGGAGCCCCGCTTCGCGGGGCCCCTATTTCTGTGTAAAGGGTGTAAAGTAACCTAACCAAACCGAACCTCGGAGTGCCCTTCGCTTGCTCTTGCATCCTACGTCGTCTATTGCGTTCGTTGAGTTCGGGTGCGGTAACGGTAACGGAAATAATTCGGAGTATTGAAAATCGAAATGTCGTTTTTCGGACCGAGAACCCATCGAGCATTTGATTCTTCGAATATATGAAAATCGGAAAACAAACAAGTAGCATTTATGACTTTCGGTAAAATAAATTTCGTGATTTTTAATAATAGACATTATGATTCTTAGGTATTATGAAATTCGGACTTTTGAAAATCGAAATATCGAAATTCGGAATAAAATATTTCGGAATATTTGAGTGTGCCCGGGCGACATAATAATAAAATTAGAATACTAATCACCCTACAGATTTGGTCCCAGAATGAAAAACGGAAAGAATTACATGTTCTAACAGAATATAGCTTTTTTGTATGGCTTTCGTAACTTAGCCCAAAATAAATGATGTCATAATATGACATCATTTATTTTATGTCGCTTCAGGCAGGATCAACTTTACTTTTACTAGCCAAAGTCTACAATCGCACCAGCGTATGGATGACTCATCAGCGCTTTCCGAAAGCTTCTTTCTCGATTGAGTCGACTAGATTGCATGCTCTCCAGGTGGATCACCAAACCGCCATCGCCAAGTCAAACGCGTTTTCCTCATTTTTTATGGTGAATTTGTGATGATTTTTTTTATGGTTGTTAACTCTGGGTTGGACCAACGCAACGTATGGATCCGGCTTCATTATAATTTGATGGATAGCTACTGGCAACATTCATCTTTCTGCAGTCTGTTGAAAAACGGATGTTTCCTTCAGTAACGCTAAACTGACTAAACTCGCCTATATTCACAGACTACATAGAAATGAATGTTATAGGCGAGTCAAACTAAAACCGCTTACACAAACGCATGTGATGTAACGACGAATAGAATTATTATTTACGTTTGTCATTGCCACATAATTATGACAGAGAGACTCTTAACTCTTAATCAGTACTTTTTAATTTAGCTCTAAGATATATCATAACCTGAGCCTGAGTAAATGAGATAACGATATATTTTACAAAATCGACTATTTCTTTATTAATTCCATTGTGGTTGGGCAGCACTATTGGCCACACTTCTAGAAAATTCGGGTACCAGCACGAATGAAGGAGCTACTATGCGGCAATAAACCGGCGTTTGTACGATAGATTGATCGATTGTCGAGTTCAGCAACGTGTTTCTCTGTTCGTGTGATTCGGAAGATAAGCAAGATTTAACTATTCTTGTAATAAATTGAGTCAAATTTTAGTTCACTATGGCCGCTATGTCCGTCATTGGTATTGATTTCGGTAATGAATCATGTTATATCGCTGTGGCTAAAGCAGGTGGTATCGAGACAATAGCCAATGATTACAGCCTCCGCGGTACTCCGTAAGTACAAAACATTGTTATTCTTGTTATTTTACAGTAAAATATTATAATTTTTCTGTCATCATGGTTCGCCCATTGACAAATCATTAGACCCTCATAACATCTGATTTGATTATCTGCTTGTCATGTTCAAACCTTATGTATTATTTTCTTGATGCTCTAAGAACATGGATTGCTTATGCTTTGCAGTAATCTGACCAATCTAAGATTATGAAATAGTGTGATAGTATTTCATCTGTACACTCATACAATTTTCATGTTTTCTATGTCCTTGCAGAATTTTGATGTTTCATTGTAGGTTAGTCACACTTAGATTTGACCAATTCAATTACATTCTTAGTATAGATCTTACATATTAAATTGTTTGGGACAAGTCAGTTCAATATTTCATTGGTTATGTTTAATGTAGGTACATATGTAATGTAACATAACTAAATAAGCAGTAAAAAAAAGTTTTAAATGCTGATTTAGAAAAGAGGTTGTTAACAAGAATTACAATACTTACTCCTTTCCTTAAACATCACAAGAAAGTCCACAATCTCACTTGTAATTATGTCAGACTGACCTAATTTTGAACAGATGTGATAAACATTATTTTCCCATGTGTTCCTTTCATAAAAGTAATCATATTCAGAGCTCTATAAGAGTATGAGGACATTAAGACCTAAAAAGATTTGTTCAATAAAACATCCCAAACAAACTAATCATACAATATGCCCCATGTTAAAGCACAACTCAAAATTTTAATAGAAATGAAATGTCATTTTCCCCCTTATTTATTTGGACTGTAGACATAAAACTACATATTTAATTGAATAATTTCATGGGCTAGGGGGAACCCTTGCCCATAAAATAATTCAATTGAGTTCAATGACTCAAATCCATAACTTTGTCTACTTTGTAAAAAAAAGTCTTCCATGATGCTTTTTAGTAATGCTTTCTAAGCATTTCAAAATAAGTAAATTTGAGTTGGAATAAAATAATGATAGAACAGACTAACCTCAATAAAACTACAAACAAAGAATTATTTGCCTACTGATTGTAGCTTGAGACAAAGTAAATGTCAAATTGATAGTTTAATACCTATATATAAAAGTACTCTGTGGTTTAATACTTCCAAATTATATAACTTAAAATTCATCCAACTTTTAATTGAAAAATTTTAATACACATATTAGCAACACCAATGTAAAAATAGTGTGACTTTTATGATTATCATGAGATAAGATCTATGTACACATGGTTAAAAAAATCCTTAGTGGAACATGTTTCTTCTAAGTATAAACAGTTTTATTAGCAGTTATGATAAGGCTTCTTTTAAAATTGTATTTACAGATCATGCGTGGCGTTTTCATCGAAAAATCGAATATTAGGTGTGGCTGCAAAGAACCAGATGGTTACAAATATGAAGAATACTGTATTTGGTTTCAAGAGACTGTTAGGTAGAAAATTCTCTGACCCTTATGTTCAGAAAGAGCTGAAACATTTCCCATTCAAGGTTGAACAAAGACCTGATGATGGAATTGGCATCCGAGTCAACTACCTGGGTGAAGATAATGTTTTCACTCCAGAACAGGTAATATTACTAATAGTTTAATAGTCATACAGAATCATAAGTTAACTATCCTTGACATAGGGCAATGTGTGATTGTTGTTTGTCATATTATTATCTATCATTTTGTTACAAATAAGTAATGAATTACATGTCACAGACACAAGATTTACATGAATGGTTATATTTTTGTGTCATTTTCAGATAACGGCTATGCTATTTACGAAATTGAAAGATAGTGCAACCATAGCATTACAGACACCAATTAATGACTGTGTCATATCTGTGCCTAGTTACTTCACGAACTCTGAGAGAAATGCTCTATTGGATGCTGCCAGTATTGCAGGTATGTGAGACTTGTTCAAAATTTCTTCAGTATTAGGTACCTATACTCCTACTGAAAGGACTGGCTGGCACTAGCAAAAGACAGAATTGTGTGGAAAAGGTTTATGGAGTCCTTTGTCCTGCAGTGGGACAACACAGGCTAGTTAGATTAGGTTTGTACAACACAGACAGCTAAATTATTTAAAACTTTTCACAGCAGAACAATTGGTTTATATCACACATAACTGCGGTTCTGTTGCTATAATTCAGTGGTAGATTATGTTTATCAGTAAACCATACACCTAAATATTATACCACAAACTTATTTCTGTGATCTGCTAGTAGTTTACAGTTCAGCTTAGTCCTTACAACTAATTTATAAAAATATGTGAACCAATTTACAAATACATGAATTTTCAGGACTGAATGTATTGCGCCTTATGAATGAAACAACTGCTACTGCTTTGGCTTATGGTATCTATAAGCAAGACTTACCGGCACCTGAGGAGAAGCCTAAGAATGTAGTGTTTGTTGACTTTGGACATAGCTCACTTCAGGTAATTATTTATTAGAATTTCTATTAAATACCGATAGAGATAGGAATAAGAGTAGTAGGTTCTTAAATTTTTTTTTGGTTTCAGGTGTCTGCATGTGCCTTCAACAAGGGTAAACTGCGTGTCTTGGCTACGTCAACTGATGCTCAATGTGGTGGAAGGGACATTGATATGGCACTGGCTGAGTATTTCTGCCAAGATATCTTCAGTAGATTAAAGTTGGATGCTAGGAAAAATCAAAGGTACAATTACAAAATAAGTTACAATTTTATTATTAAATGTCAATTAATGAGAATTATCAAGACATCAATATGCATTATAGATTTGCAAGTAAATTATGTTTTTAACATTTTCAATGAGCACGAAACTTAGCACATCCTTATTGTGTGCATTGTGCAAAAACTAATAGCAATTTTAGTTGCTGAACTTAATTTTAGGTACTACACTAATAACAACATGTAATTATTATATTGAATTCAAAAATAATAAAATATCTCTATTATAATCAGGGCTTTCCTTCGACTTCTTCAAGAAGTAGAGAAACTGAAGAAGCAGATGTCAGCTAACAGCACTCGCCTGCCCATCAACATTGAGTGCTTCATGGAGGAGCGCGACGTGTCCAGTGACTTGCAGCGCTCCCAGATGGAGCAGATCTGTGCTGAGACCTTCACACGCATTGAGAGAACTATGAGAGCTATACTGCACAATGCTAGTAAGAAATTGATCAAAATATTCCTGCACTGCCATAAATTTGTAAACTTTTATAACATCTTTATTCCTCTGTATTGAAATCAGGCATTAACATAATCATTCATCATATTTTCAGAGCTGAGGCCTGAAGACATTCATTCCGTGGAGATTGTTGGAGGATCTACCAGAATCCCGGCAGTCAAAAACTTGATTGAACAAGTCTTTAACAAGCATGCCTCAACCACTTTAAATCAGGTAACATATTCATTTAAATGTATAATAATAATCAGCCTATAATTTTCCCACTGCTGGGACACAGGCCGCCTCTCGGTGAGAGGGAGTGGGCTGTAATCCACCACATATTCATTTATTTCATGAATTTTAAAGCTATTTGCTACTGTCATCTTATATTGTGGCACGGTGACATCTGGCATCAGCGTAAACATCAGAGTATAAATTCAAGCTGCAGTGAGCATTTTTAGAGACCACATCAGTATGTTCCCGGGCACTACCGTTGCCGCCGTTTATATGTAGAAGACTCCAGTCTAAACCCCTTTCAATTCAACATTTGGCATTCCGATCTTAAGAACTATGTAAATGTGCATGTAATACTTTAGGACGAAGCTGTGTCCCGCGGCTGTGCGCTCCAGTGCGCTATGCTGAGCCCGGCGGTGCGCGTGCGTGAATTCAGCGTCACCGACGTGCAGCCTTACGCCGTGCGCCTTGCCTGGGATGCCACAAAGGGAGAGGATGGAGACATGGAGGTCAGTACACTTGACACTTATTCATAATGTCTATGTAGTTTCTTGTTCTCTCCACAGGAATCAAACTATGCTTTGGAATGGACAACTAGCTTCATCTTTCTTACTGACCAAGCCCTTGACAATTTAGAAGTGTCTGTAATTGGTTTAATGGAAATAAATGCTTTGACTTTGTTCACAATTTCGATTCAAAATAATTTTACCATAAAGTAATATTATGTTACTCTAAAAATACAAATTAAAAAGTGATCGCGAGTGATTTCAGTTCTAAACTTCTTCTTCAATTTTTGTTCTAAGCAAGACCATTTTAACTATCACACCGAAATAAATAAAAGCAATATTAATAGACAATGTTATTTACGGCAGACAACATAAACTAAGTATTTATTTTATATAGATCTTTTTCGTGTCCTTGCGTGGGTGTTGAATATTTAATGTAATTGCCATTGCTATGACAACAAAATGTATTGTTTGTGTAATAGAAACTTAGGGGCTGTTCATTTATTAACCTTTTCGACGCCCATCTACATAATACGCGATGTGTCCTCCAGCGCCACGCTACAAATGTATAACGTATCTATAGTAAAACGTAGGGATGGGATTAATGTCCTATCGATAAATAATATTATAAGTTGAAATTAACGTTTATTCACCAATTTACGAAGCTAAATAAAAACTGATACCGTATTTTCATATTTTGTTTTATTTCATAAAAAAATCTATATGAAAACCTGGATATATTTCCCATAATAAAAGAAAAGAATTGTAAATTTATTAGACGTGTGTTCTAGAAGGCACATCCCTATTTGTCTCCAAATGTAATCCTTCTACTTCATATCAAGTCGTTGGCGCTCGAGGCACGTCAAAATCCTTTCTGATATAAGGATGTCCAGATGTCGATGTCTATGGTATTTTTCTTTTTTCTATTCACTGTGGTCGAGTTACACGTGCATAACCTCAACCGATTCATGCATAATTTATTTCGTTTACTTACAAAAAATAGAACCAAATACAATCAATAGAAGCTAGATACGTGGTTTTCTATCTACGTGTTTTAAAAAAAAATTAAAATGGAGTGTAAGTGACTGTTTTACGCAGATGTTACAGATCTTTTTTTTAATGGTAGGTATAGGTGTCGCAAAATACTAGCAATGATTTTTCTTGTTTTTAGAAACTAATAGAAAACGGAAGTACATTCCTGAAACGGAAGTTGACGACTTAACGTAATGTCAGGACGACGAACTATTTCAAAATTCTGATTATTCACAAACTTTTTCTTATGATGAATCTACTCAAAAAGAAACAAGATGTAAACATTGCACTACACTAAAATGCACAAAGTCACTATGACCTTGAAACCCGTCCGCTTGTGACGTCACAGATTTACTTCAATACTAGTTCGTGGCGTTGTGCGCACTGACAACTAGCTACTTTGTAGGGATGGGTTTTTCACACGGTGTTTCACTATCGACAATGATTAGAAAACCTATTTATTCTTGATTAAGGCGAATAAAACGTAGTTTATAGTTTACAATATTTATAAAATATTATTTATTCACGTCATTTTCTTGCAATAATGATATTTATGATCGTTTTGACGAGATGAAATATAGCGAGGTCTTCATCGTGTCCCATCACTGGCTTACTTTATATCAAGTACTTGGCGTTGGGGGCACTAAAATATTTTGTGGCGTTTTTGTTTCTATTGAATATAAAACAAACAAGAACTTATTATGTGTGAAAAAGTTAAAAATATGGCTTATAACAGGGCAATTTTCCATAAAAACAAAATAAAAGGTCTTGTAAAAGTCGTAAATTTATTTTATACTATTATTACTTCTAATCAAGTAGTGGCGCTGAGGGCACGAAAATCTCGAACTTGTATACAAGTGATTGGCGTTCAAAAGGTTAAGAGTTGAGGGGGGAGCGAGTCCAATTATTTTTTCTTAGGTCTAGATCTTACTTAAAATCACAAAAGTAAGCAAAAAAATTCTTTTTTGGGGTTATTTCTTTGGTTAATTCTTAATTGGGGTTGTGTGAAAAGGTCAAAATTGTCTTACGTAATAAATGAACACTATGAACAGCTCAAAAATACCATGTCTACAAAAATAAAACATCACAACTTAAAAAAAAAACTACAAAGTTATAAAAAACTTAAAGGAGAATGGCAGAAGTTCATAGAACGCTGGCATTAAACTTTTTTAGTTTCCACAGAAATAAAAGTGGCATGGTTTGATAGGGAATATTATGAGCTTTTGTTAAAAAAATAAATAAAAAATAATAACAATGGGGTTAAAGAGAAATCTTAATTTTTGTAAAAGTGAGGTTAAGTGCATTAATGTTTGTACTTTAATAGGTTATTTTACCTCCATTACTATTTTAACGCATAAATGTTTATTGTATGCATAACATATTGCTAATTATGCTTTGTAATGACTTCAAAAATGATAAATAACTACTTGTTGAAGTTTGTTTAGTTCAATGATTTACCCACTGATCATAGACCTAATGACAGTTTCAAGTGTAGGTACTTGGTCAGTTTTAATTAAACTCAGTAGTCACAGAAAACTCAGAAGACTAGAGACTCACTTATCGGAATCTAAGCATATAATAGGAATAATAATAATCAATAAGAATAATAATAAAATAATATAGGAAAATAAAGCATATAGGAAACGTCGAGGTCCAAGTCTAGCAACAGTCGTTCAGAAAGGTAGGAGTCTTCGAAATCCAAAAGCAAGCCAGGTTGTTGTAAAAACCCACGTAAAACTGGGCGCACAAAACATTCACACCAGCACAAAATAGTAGCGAGCGAGCGAATGTGACTTGTGAAGTTTTGTGTGTCATCTTAGTCTATCAAAAAGTACTCTGTGGTCATCTTCTAAAGAGTCTGAAAGAGTCATGTTTGTTTGTTTGCCATGACAACACTGTCATATAGTATAACAAGTCCAAAAAGCCTTGTTTCCGGCTGCTCAACTTACTCATATTTAACGAGATTTAATCCCAATTCTCAATAATAAAGTTAATCTGGCTATCAATACATAAAAATAAGCGCTTTTTTTTTAAATAGCTTTGAATTCTGTACCTTTCCAAAATTAGCAATGCCAAAAACTGCCATCTCCTTTCGGAAGTTCGGTGTCGTTGGTTCCGCATTTTCGTTTTTTGACACCGATTTCCGAAACTAATGTTATTTATCACTTTGTAGGTTTTTTTTTTGTCAGTTGATTTTGTAAAAAGTTTTTATTTTTCATATTTTAGTTGTACCTACCCCACACAAATTCAATTAACACTACTGCATTGAAGAATTGAAGACACTGACAAAAAAAATCATTAAAATTCGCATAGAAATGCCTTAGATGCGGTACATTTATGCATATAACTTCGTACATAAGAATAATTACCTAATGTATTATATACCAAAACCTTCCTGAAAGTATGTAGATCACATTAATGAAAGAACTATCAAAATTCCATCCGCGATTTTCTATTTGAGAAAATCGCTGACATATAAATATACATACATACCTAAGGGTCGAATACAGAACCTCCTTTTTTGAAGTTGGTTAAAAAGTACAGAGTAACCCAAAACAAAAATTGGCAATTGTAAAAATATTTTGTTAATAATAATCATGTATAATAATCAAGTTGCTCCATGTAAAATACTGGTATTCAGCTGCATCCGGTTAGATTGGAAGCCGACCCCAACATGTTGGGAAAAGGCTAGGCAGATGATGAACGACTATCTCACTTATAATTTCATTTACGCTTATGTTTTATCAGTGGTAACTTATGTTATAAATCAATATTTATTTGATTCCAGGTGTTCTCTGCCTTCCATCCTGCTCCGTTCTCAAAGATGTTGACTTTCTACAGAAAGGAACCATTCTCTGTCAGTGCTTACTATTCTGATCAAGTGCCCTTCCCAGACACTTTCATTGGTATGTAACACAACCTTAATACCTGTGAACTGTGAATAACTGTGTAATATGATGGGTATACTGAAAATGAATGCTTTACATATTCTATCAACAATTACAGGTCAGTGGCATATCAGAGATGTTCAGCCAACAGCTGAGGGAGAGTCACAGAAAGTAAAACTCAAAGTTAGAGTGAACATTCATGGCATAATAACTGTCGCCTCTGCTTCCCTTGTTGAAAAGAAACAAGATGCTGCTCAAAATGACAATGTAGATATGGAGAATACAAGTGAAAATTCTCAGGGACAAGATGCTGCTATGGATACTAATGGCGCCGCCCAAGATCAGCAACAAAATGGTCCCGAAAACCAAGAGGTGAGAGACGACGAAATGAAGGGGGAGCCTCAACAAAAACAGTCGTGGACACAGAAAGTAGGACAGTGGTTCAGCGGGGTACGTGTCGGTAGCGCGTGTGTCCAGTCCCGTGTTGTTTGTTGCCCGCCTTCTCTTCATAACGCTATTCAATCATAAGTCCCCTGTTTTTGCAAACTTCTGGCAGCAGACATCACAAAATATTGTTTCGTCCCCACCCTCAATTTGAGGTCCATTTGCACAAATTTCTTGTGTCATGAGGTTACTATTGCCTCATGCAATTTCTTCTTGTTTTTGTTCTTTTAAACTTTATCTGTGTCCACGCATGTTTTTGTCAAGCTTGAAGTTGATTATTTCGTTTTTCCCGTTTTTTCGTTCTGCAGAAACCCTGGAGTTTGTCGGACTTGGGAAGTTTGAGTTTTTTATGTTATTATTATAATTAATTGATAAGTTAAAGGTATTTTAAATAGAATTTTGAAATGAATGCAAATGGGTCACCTCACTGCTTGATAATACACTTGAAATTCTATGACATGCATATTTTAAAAAAGCAAGTAACCAAGCAGTGATGGTAGTGGGGAATACATTTTAAATTTATTAGATTTGAACTTGTGTGCTTATTTGCAGGAAAATGCTGATGATAAAAAGGATAAATCTAAGGATAAGACCAAGAAGGTTCTTGTTAAAACCATTGAACTGCCAATTGATGCTCAGACACATGGACTTGGTAAACATGATCTGAATGGATACATGGAACAAGAGGTAATTATTGATTTAATTGTGAAACATTAATTTAGTTGTTCTAGTTTCGCACTTTTAAAGTTAAAAAAGTAATGTAGTGTAATACATGAACCAAACCTATATCGCTTTTCTCATTAATTCGGATTACTTGTTTCCAGGGTAAAATGCAAGCTCAAGATAGACAGGAAAAAGAACGGGCAGATGCTCGTAATGCTTTGGAGGAATATGTTTACGAATTGCGCGGTAAACTGTCTGAGGGCGAAACCCTGCACGACTTCAT
Organism: Amphipoea lucens; assembly: GCA_947508005.1. Taxonomy (NCBI): domain Eukaryota; kingdom Metazoa; phylum Arthropoda; class Insecta; order Lepidoptera; family Noctuidae; genus Amphipoea; species Amphipoea lucens. The sequence goes on from OX382362.1 coordinate 12,990,576, forward strand.
AGCTGAAGATAACCGCAACCGGCTTGTGAACCAGTTGGACGCTCTGGAACAATGGCTCTACGACGAAGGCGAAGATCAACACAGACAGGTGAGATACCCGAAAAGAAACCAAATAGTTCATATTGTGTGGTATGGTAACAAGGCGAAACTCGCTACTAGAGGTCGTGTTCCCTGCCCACAGATAAAATAAAAATTCATCAACCTTCAACTTAGAGTGAATAGACATCCTGTGTTGTTTGTTTCATCTTAGAACTCATCCACCATGTTAAAATAGGTGTTTGAAAGACCTGATGCAACAAAATCATCTTACTGACGTATTTTGTTCCAGGTGTACAGTGATAAACTGACGGATTTGAGAACAGAAGGCGAACCTATCAAACAACGGCGTTTGGAGTTTGAACTGCGCCCAGGAGCGCTAGACGACTTCGCAAGAGCAATCCAGTTAGCTAACAAAGCTGTTGACTTATACAAGTAAGTTACCTTTTTTGTTTAAGAGAGTTGTTGATTCACTAGGAAATGCCCCGCAACATGTGTTATTGATATGTACTGATATAAATAAATGTCATAATTTAATGCGTTTTTATTATTTTCAGAGCTGGTGACGTAAAGTATTCTCACTTGAGTGACGCTGACATGCAGAAAGTGGCTGAAGCTGCGAAGAATGCGTTGAACTGGTTGGAGAACGCTCGCCAGGGTCTGGCGCACACGCCGCGTCACCAACCGCCGCCACACACCACGCATCAGATCCGCCAGGAACGACAGGTATACACTCTTTATTAACCACACTGTAACTCATACTGTGCTGATTAAGAAACTTTGAACCCTTCAGAGGCCTTTCTATTCGTATCCAGCAACTTTTTACGTCTTAATAAACCTGAGCATGTTGATGTTTCCAGACCTTTGAGAATGCTGTGAATCCAGTGTTAAACAAACCTAAACCTAAAGAGAAGACCCCACCGCCGGCGAATCCTACTGCGGGCGACGGACATCCTGACGCCGGCACCGCGCCCAGCGATGCGCAACAAACACAAGAACAAATGGATGTTGAATGAATGTGAACCACTCCTTAATACTATCTGCACGTATAATACTACATCATAATACTATATAATTACACTCCATTTACGACGTTCATTTACAATGTATGAGAAACAAATAAACAACAGGGATATTGTAGGAATTATCTGTATTTATACAGCATATTAGTCACATGCAGTGTTATTATTTAGTTTTATGATTAAATCCGCGTTGTCCACCTTGAAGGAACACACGGTCAAATTATAGTGAATATTTATTTTTATTCAAATGATGGAATGGCGGTGATTTTGATGTTATTTTCTACTCTGCTACATTTTTTTTACATCGTTTTCTTCAAGCGAATAACTGTAATAATGGCGCATTTCAAATTCTAGGCGTTTAACCCGAGTAATAAATAGTATTAACGTAATTTATATTTTGGTTACATTTTGTACACCTACTTAATGCATTTTTGTGCGCTAACTGCAATTTTATTTCATGTGATGTGATAAAATTGAATTTAGTTAATAAATGTGTAGCCAATAAATTAATTCTAATGGGCGCATCAAATGTAAAGGTGAAATTGAAATCAGTGTATTATGTCTATTGAGTATTTTATACTAAATAAGATAATATGTAATCAATACATGCTGTATTGGCTACATAGGTACTTAACATGACCTCGAATTTTTATTTCATCTGTGTGCTCATGCAATAGATTAATTTTAAGTTTCTTTTGTGTTATTTGATAATATGAAATAACATTGCAAAACAAAACTGACATGAATTAATACCACACTATACATGTCTACAGGTGTACAGATTTTCATGTTGTACCTGTGCATTTAGATACATGTACTTCTTCGTATTATCAATGGATGTTTAATCCTATAATTTCCTGAGACAACAATGAAAAAGTAAGTATTCAGAAAATTGTGAGTAAGGTCCGGTTAGCAATTTTCTGAATAATTTATGATAACAGTTGTTTAGTATCCACAAAAATCTCGGTATTTGAGATACGAAGAAATTACGCGTGTAGTTGTTTTGCCTACCTGCCTGCCTACCATGGTCACGGTACCTGGTTTGATTTCTATAATTTTTTTCCAGAATGCTTTTAATTTTGTCACACAATACAAGATAAACATCCTTATAATGATAGCTAGTTATTTACTTCTCCACAACCGAGTTCCTATACTGTAAAATTCGCGTCTCGGGATCACTGCAAAAGATTAAAACTATGCCGTGTGCCTTAATACTGGCACATACTGCAAGTATTAAACACCATGATATATAAAAGATTATTATTATTGCAGATTAATAAAATGAATGATTTAATATTCACTCTTTGATTTCCTAACGTAAATTTAAATTTGCTGCACTTTGAAATAATATCTAATCTGTTAAAATAAAACCGTCGTGGTTTAATATTAAATAATATACTATAGTGAGTTTTACTTTACAACGCATTATTTGTAATTTGATTGTTCAAGGAAAATAACAGAACTATAAAAACAGATATAGTCAACCTCGTAATTGCTTAACCACTTTAGGCATAAATTCCCAGTGAATTGAAACTTTACTACGGTTGAAACTATCAAAGTGTCACGTTGGCGTTTTATGATGACATTCAACGTTAGGGTGGTGAAGCAATTACGAAGTCGACTATACAATAGATGGTCTTAGGTCGCGTCCTAACCAAAAGCGATCGTCGCACTGATCGCTGGTCGTCAAGTCGCGTTTGTACGTCAAAATTTCAAATTCATACAAAGGTACCTGTACTTGCGCGATGACCGCTCTTGAAAGAAAATGAAAGCTATTTCTCCATCCTCAGGTTACCTAACTTAGGACGAATAGAAATTGCCAGTAAAAAGAGAGAGAGGTTGTAATTTTCCGACTTTTGTCCATAGGTACATCACTAACGTTATTAACTACATAAAGTCGGATAATTCGGAAAATCCATCTTTCCACAGCCGCAAATGACACTAGTACAATAGTTTTTTTTTACTTACAACCATCAGAGATTTAAGGCTTGCTTGCACCACAGTTTATAAAGTTCAATATTAGAGTTAAACATATTTCATCTCTTGTCTTAGAATGCGTATGAATTCTTATGAAGCCAGCGAGTCAATACATCATTCTCTACGTGAATTTCAGAGGAATGTAGATATTTAAATCTTTTTAGTGTTCGTATACTGTTGTGCAAACCGCCCTTTAGATACAGTTTAAATCATTCCATACTTGGCAACAATATACCACAAAAAAAAATCTGCATTTTGTATTTATTGGGTTCTTGTCAGAACATAATTATATTCGACACCAAACTCTTACATTTCAATGTAATTCACAACAAATGACACTAATACAATACCCCCGACCCTATCCCTAGTCTCTGGGTGTATAGGGTCAGTTGGTTGACAAGAAATTTATTGTTTTGTGCCCCTACCTTCCAAATGTGTTTATGTAATGCAAGATGATTTCACCAATTTTTGTCTCACGTCGTGTCATTGCTATAATTATTGTAGGTTATTCTGGCCTATGTTGTACATTTGCAAATAAATGGTTCGACCATTACTATGTATGTTATTTGTGCATTAAAGCTTAGTAAATGGATAATTTAACATAATCGTTTTTTTTTTCAACACCACCGCCACACGTCTTGATGGGTTTCGAATATGACATTCCCAAAATCTATGTATATACCTACAGCTGAATTTTTCAAGTGGGCGTGGATGGCCAAATCCGAAACTATGAGGACTAGCAAAAAGTACTCAAAGGAGTTGCGGGCTCGATTTTGATGAAAACTAAAACCGCATCATTGGATTTTTGAAAAATCAATAATTCTAGCCGGGAATCGAACCTGTTGATTTTGAAAGAAAAAACACACCCTATATTATTACACCATTCAATAGTGTCGCTAATAAGGATCGAATTCTGGGAAGTAATGACAATACGGCATACTAGGAAAGAGCTCATTTTTTAACAAAATACTTTTTTATTTTTCTTATGTTTTCTACCTCATCATCATCTGCCTAGCCTTTTCCCAACTTTGTTTGGGTCGGCTTCCAGTCTAACCGGATGCAGCTGAATACCAGTATTTTACATAGAGCGACTGCCTATCTGACCTCCACAACCCAGTTACTGGGTAATACGATTCCCCTTGTCTAAGACTGGTTGTCAGACCTTTGAGCTTCTGACTACCCGTAAGTCAAAGCATTTATTTGAAATAGGCACTTTTGAACGCCAAAAATTACCTTAATTGTACTTATTTAACCTATCTACCTTCTGAAATTACAAGGCTTTCATTTAATATTATTTATTTTTTACATAAAATATTGTCGTGTCAATGTTAATCTAAAAGAAGCAGCGGCGGACAATACCGGGAACGTTTTTCATGTCACTATAACTCTACCAAATCTAAAATGTTACCTATTCCTTTCATAAGTTGTGGCAGCACGTTTTATTTTGTCGGTTTATGATTCTATTCTATTGTTCTATTGTAATTTTTGACGTTCAAAAGTGCCTTTAATATGCCTATTTGAAATAAATGATTTGACTTTGAGTAGTGACTAAATTGTTAAGTGGTGTTTTGTGTCGTATTTGTTTGGTTTGTTGAAAGCATAATAATGGACATGCCATTGTGATAAAGTTGTTTTTAATACTGATTGTTACTAAAAATTGTTTCATTTCATGTACCTATCCAAGCATCGTGAGGAGTAGATAGATAGAATATGCTTTATTGTATGCCATACATTGTTACTTATGGTAAAGCAATAAAGTATTGAGTACTTACCTTACATAAAAGCACATATATTATTTATTAAAATTGTTTGAACTTGAAAATAAAATATTTCGTACTCCTGCTTCTGCGAGCCTCTTTTTTTTCTAATGTTATAAAATAATAAATGAAGTATAGTTAGGTACTCGTGGTCGTTGGCGTTCATTCCATACTAACGTATTCCTCTGTGAATTCGCCATTTGTAGTGGCGGCCATCTTGGATTTGAAAGGGGTTTGAATATTTTTGTATGGTGGGTGGCCCTAAGGTCGGCCGCCATTTTGATTTTTTTTCAGAATCGCGGTGCACAACAAAAGTTATATATTTAGATAGAGGACACTTATACAAACAAAAAATGTTATGTAACATAATATCCTAAAGCGTCAGGTTTCGGAGTTACTCACCGAAATATAAGTCAAAAACAACAAGGATTTTTTTGTTTTTTTCCCCTACAGGTAACCATATTGAACTATTGAGGTAATAGAAACGTTATAAAACCTTTATGGAGAAGAAACAAATGAAGAATAGATATTTTTTTAATAAATAATTAAACACGGCAATTTATTGATCCTTTTTTTAATCCCAGAGACTAATCTGACATTTTAGTCTTTTGTGTTTTCGTTTTTTTTAGTATAGAAGTTTGACATAACACTTGTCAGATTAGTCTCTGGGATTAAAAAAACGAACTATAAATTGCCGTGTTTAATTATTTATTTAAAAAATGTCTATTCTTCATTTGTTTCTTCTCCATAAAGGTTTCATAACGTTTCTATTACCTCAATAGTTCAATATGCTTACCTGGAAGGAAAAAAAACAAAAAAATCTTAGTAGTGTTCGACTTATATTTCGGTGAATAACTCCGAAACCTGACGCTTTAGGATATTATGTTAATTACATTTTTTGTTTGTATAAGTGTCCTCTATCTAAATATATAACTTTCGTTGTGCACCGCGATTCTGAAAAAAAATCAAAATGGCGGCTGATTTTAGGGCCAAAACCTTCAAACCCCTTTGTAATACTGTAGGTATACTTAGTATTCTACTTACTTGTCAAGCCCTTTCATTTGATAGGTACCCATATTGAGGGAGTTGTGATAAAATATGTAATCCGCCATTTTGTGGCGGATATTTTCTTCAAACATAACTAAGAAAACTCGCGACTAATCCAACTTTCAAACAAAATCAAAATCGGTTCATCCGTTCGGGAGCTACGATGCCACAGACAGACACACACACAGACACGTCAAACTATAACACCCCGTCGTTTTTGCGTCGGGGGTTAGAAAGCCGTGGCAGGGAAGCGCTAAGGTAGCCCGCGAAATTCAAATTTTCTTACGTTTTTTGCAATTTGCTGGTCAGTATTAAGTTGTACGTTGATTAAAATAATATATGATTCGCGACCGTAACAAATACGTATTTACAGAACTAGAATCAGTAATACAACTTGTTAAGTTTGTATAATCCTAAAATGTCAAGATTTCATGAAATAGTCATTCAGTAGAATTCTGTAAATACATATTTGTATTTGTAAATACATATTTGGAAACGCCCAATGAAAGATTGAAAATTTATATATGTAACAATAATGATGGATCATTTTAATATAAAAAAAATACATCTTTACTTTATTTGGGCGCACATTTTGGTGGGTGAGGTTTTTCGTGGTCGAATACTCTTGAGTCCTTCACTTTGGACGAATGATAGCTTGATTCCACAGACACATATGTAATGTAGCCAGCAATGAGAACTGTAAAGAATAAAAATGAAAAAGTGGTTTAGTTGAGTCGATTTATTTTGTTATTAACCTTGTACGGACTAAGCGTTCCAATGGTATTGTCTTGTTTTCCATAAAATAATTTGTACTATTATTGTTTTCATTAATCGTCCCCCCTCATAATATTTACTTGCACTCATCTACAATCTATCAAAGGGGTTTGAAGGTTTTGGCCCTAAAATCAGCCGCCATTTTGATTTTTTTTCAGAATCGCGGTGCACAACCAAAGTTATATATTTAGATAGAGGACACTTATACAAACAAAAAATGTTATATAACATAATATCCTAAAGCGTCAGGTTTCGGAGTTATTCACCGAAATATAAGTCGAAAACGACAAAGATTTTTTTGTTTTTTTTTCCCTCCAGGTAAGCATATTGAACTATTGAGGTAATAGAAACGTTATGAAACCTTTATGGAGAAGAAACAAATGAAGAATAGACATTTTTTAAATAAATAATTAAACACGGCAATTTATAGTTCGTTTTTTAATCCCAGAGACTAATCTGACAAGTGTAATGTCAAACTTCTATACTAAAAAAAAACGAAAACACAAAAGACTTAAATGTCAGATTAGTCTCTGGGATTAAAAAACGAACTATAAATAGCCGTTTTTAATTATTTATTTAAAAAATGTCTATTCTTCATTTGTTTGTTCTCCATAAAGGTTTTATAACGTTTCTATTACCTCAATAGTTTTATATGCTTACCTGGAAGGAAAAAAAACAAAAAAATCTTTGTTGTTTTCGAATTATATTTCGGTGAATAACTCCGAAACCTGACGCTTTAGGATATTATGTTATGTAACATTTTTTGTTTGTATAAGCGTCCTCTATCTAAATATATAACTTTTGTTGTGCACCGCAATTCTGAAAAAAAATCAAAATGGCGACCGACCTTAGGGCCACCCTCCATACAAAAATCTTCTAACCCCTTTCTTTAATAGATTTTCACCTTTATTGCTAAAGCATAAGGTTCAAAGTTGATTGGGAAAATTTGACAGTTTCGGTTAGCTGGATGTGCTGGCGTCTGTACTGACTGTTATGTCCTGAACCGTTTTCGCAATAGGAATTAAAATAAAATTAATTGATTAAATTAGCAAAAGAGTTCCTATAGTAAAGTTGGAAGCACTTCCTACTGCAATTTTTCCTCAACTGTTCAGATATTTAAGACCACCCCATCTGCGTAGATACACTTGACGTGTTCAGATATTTTTGGTTAGGTAGTTGTGTGTATAGAAATTATTGACAAGCATCTGTTCAGATAGTAATGAATGTTCAGATATGTAGTAATGTAGGTATAGGGAACTTATTGACACCTTGCCTGCTACAATATATGACGGCGACCAGCAATTATTTTATTTAAGTTTTTTTTAATAAGTGTAGGTAAGTAAGTAGGTACTTTTGTTTTCATGTTTCTATGATTGCGAAAAAATAAATCAGCTGTTCTTTACATTTTGACAAGTTATGCGAACATAAATGTAGGGAACAGCTGATTTTTTTTACGATTTCAGGTTTGCTCCCATAGTAAAAATTGTTCATAATGATGAGTACAATGACCCCTTAACAGGAAAACGGTGATTATAATTATTCACCCATTATAAAAAAAATTCTTTATTCCTGATTAGCGCTGAAAAAAGCAGGTAAAATTCCCGTTTCTTTCCAATTCCATTGTTTTTTTCAATGTTTCATTCGAAAGTTTTAAGAAAATTTGTCAGTAAGTATATATTTCATGTTTTTTTTCAATAAAACCGAAAAATATGAAAGAAACGGGGAACTTTCATGTTTTTTTTTATTCAAATCCGTTCTTACTATATTTAACTTAAGATATTCTATGCTTTATCACAGAATACTTAAAGTACTACGTACAGAAAGGCCACTCCCTTCCCCGCACTAACATCAGTTACCGCACCTCTCACCCCGCACTTCGGCGTATTCGTCGCAGTTATTTAACAAGAGCGCTCGCAAACACAAGTAGGTACCTCACGCACACATTCATACGTATACAAACGTCATTTTTTAATGTAGTAGTAGTAGGTAATTATTTTGCGAGCGTTGTATGGAGTGTCCGGGGTGTGGCTTTATCTCTTTCCATAATAATACGTACCTACTAATAAAATGGAGGGTAGAATGAAAAAAAATTCAATAAAACTTGTTTTTTTTCAACTTTTCAAAACATCAAGCGAAACATTCGAAAGAATCCTGTTTCTTTCCAAAGGATACCTTCCGTTAATTTTTCTATGTAACATGCGAAAAAAACCACAATTTGTTATTTTTGCGTGAAAAAAACAAATTGTTTTTTTCGGCATTTTCAACGCTATTCCTGATATAGGTACTTACCTATATCAACGCACAGTCTAAACCGCTGGTCCTAGAGACATGAAATTTGGAGGGCGTGTTCTTTGTGAAGAGTAGGTATCTACTAAGAAAGGGTTTTTTTGAAATTCTACCCCTAAGAGGGTGAATGGGGGGAGGGTGAAATTTCACGCGGACGAAGTCGCGGGCAGAAGCTAGTTGACTTATATATTACCAGCTGAAATCATTGACTTCTTAGGTTTGAAAAAGTCGACTAAGTACCTAGTAGACTTTTTCAAACCTAAGAAGACAACGTAAATTACGCAATACCTAATTTAATGTCTTTGCGCAATAATAAAATTGTTGAATTGTCAAAATGAATGGCATTGGAATTGTAAGTGTGTTACGAAATTATCTCGCTGGTCATTTATTAAATTCTAACTAATAATAGACGTACATGGGAGCCAGGTATACATGGTTGATAAGGTCCTTGGAATCATGTTAGGGATCCCATGAGTAAAGGCTGTAGCGAAAGGTTTTAGTTCGTGTGGCGACAGTTTATAATAAACTATTCCACGAATAACAGCTAAATCACCGAAATGTCTCCCCATACTAACAAAATTTAACGATTAGTACAATCACAGCAGTAATAATAAAAATTGTAGTTTTTGGTCACTTTATAGAGGAAAAATTTGGATCACTATTGACACGTAAAGCCATAGAGGAAAAATTTTACGTATATCCGGCCAATTTACTCTTGTTTTCTAAATTAGTTTTAATTTTTATGCCAATGAAATATTGCACAGTCCTAACGAAAAAGTACCGTAGGTACCTACCTCGTTAAAATGAGCCTAAAGTCGGCTATACACGCATGCACGTGTCAGAAAGGTGAATGAAAACTACTTATTTAGTTACCTACATGCTCTGTGCTTATTTATATGATTATGTAAGTAGTAATAATTAGCATGCTTTGAGTGTGGTCATTTATTCCCGGTCGTCCCCGCCCCGTCGTCCCCACTGGGCACGAGTGGGAAAAATCCGTGAAATCTCTTAATGAAATCCCCATTATTGCTTTTGGACTCTCGGTCTATAGCAGAACGAGTGGGAAATAAAAAGTTCCATTCGTCACCACTGAGGAGGACCGAAACTTTTTTTTTCCCACTTGTGCCCAGTGGAGTGGGGACGACGGGGCGGGGACGACCGGGAATAAAGTTGTGTGGCTGGTTGGTGTTATTTACTGTGTATGGAGGTTACAGTTATTTACTGTGTGAACTACCTAGGCTATGATTATGGTGTGTAGGGAAAGGGTTTTATGAAGAAAAGCACAGAAAGACAAAACTATGCATTTATTTCAATTAGGCTTGTCAGTTAAATACGTTAATGAGAAAACTAGTTGTCCGTTCACAAAACTAGGTCATTATGAAGAAGAAAAGACAAGCAAACTTCATGGCAGCTTGTTTTAAAGTACTGTATCAATACATTGTACATTTGCATAAACAATCATTTTAATCTCTTGGTCCATTTCTCAAAGCTATAGCACGTGTAGTACTATTATACTGTGGCTATAGCAAATATCAATGCATGGAAAGAACATGAATATTTTTACAAAAAAACAACCGCCTTCCAAAAAAAAACACGTACATAGGTAGTCAAAAATAACATTAATTTCGGAAGTCAGTGTCTTTGGATCTGTATTTAAGTTTTTTGCCTCCGACTTCCGAAATTAAAGTTATTTTTTTCACTTTATAGTTTTTTTTTTGGAAGTCAGTTGTTTTTATATAGGTACTGTAAATAACAGCTTAGTTTTAAGGCCATTTACATGTATAATTTAGCCCTAAGTAGTTATTTAGTTTAGTCCTGTATTCGTTTTCCCTTTATAATTTGCTCTTATGATTTACTCTAATTGTTGTTTTACTTTGATGTTCTTGTATATAACCATGTATGTGTACCTAATAACCATGTATGTGTACCTAATAACCATGTATGTGTACCTGAATTACAATAATAAATAAATATGCTGCCACTAATAACACAACAAAAACAAACACATAATCGCGGAAGGATAAATCACGTATCCCCGCCCTCTGCGCTACGAGCGCCGCTTATAAAAGACGCGCGGCTCTAAACATTTTGTTCATTACTCCGCCCGCAGCCGCCCACGCATGACGTCCCACTCACCACATCTACACGCAGCTTTATTTTGCATGAGCCTCGAGTTTTATTTATATTTCCTGCATGCCTGTGGAGAAACCCCGGAGTAAAAGTCTGCAAAGCTGTATACTCCTTTCAATGGTCCTTCGAGTTCCGGATCTCTGCATCAAGATTCAAGATTTGAAGCAGGAAAAGCTCCAGTCTCCGTTCAAGAAATCCGCGCTCAAACAAGAAGAAACTCCTTTCACTCCGTGTCAAGTCATCAAGAAACCTGTGCTCAAGCAAGAAGAAACTTCAATCCTTCGCGTCAAGAAAGAAACAAGTACGCGCGAGTGTTAGCAGTTGGCTTGCTTAACCACTGCTAATTACTTGGAAGCAAATCATCACAAGTACGTGGCCACCTAGCGGTGATAAACGGCCGCCAAACGTACAGAAGCACAGTGGACCATCTGACGGCTCCACGCACCTACCCAGGTGTAATAGTCAGACCCCGCCGGTAAGGTGTGGATACGCTCTGGGACCACGAGTTGGTACGCAACGACGAGTGTGGAATATTCCCACCGCACTCTGATGCACCCGTGAGCGCCCGCATCCTCTGCCGGGAGGTTCCTACCCTCCTTTCCCCAATCATTCCCATTCCTGGTCCGGCATCACCGCGTTAGGAGTCCGGCCAGGCTGATAGGCAAGGTAGGCGACACAACGAGAAGAACAAAAGTGCAAGTGAAAGTGATAAAGTGTTAGTTTTAAGTTAAAAATAGGAGTAGGGCCCCTCTCGTGCGCAATGGAAAACGCACGTGTATTGCGTTCAGGCAAATCCACGCCTGCCACAGACGCCACGCCGGCGTCCGGTCAGACAACGTCGACCGAAACAAATACGTGGAGTAAGGGCACCGGCACAGAGGACACGAACGGTGAAAGCAGCACGCTCATTAGCGATAGGGCGGATAGAGTAATCGAACCAAAGTCCGCGCAAGCAGACGAGTCAAACGCGCATGTTAGGAGTGCGTCGGGCACAGTAGTAAATGTCCCCGGGGACAGAGCGAGTAGCAGGTTGTCCATATTAAAAGCCGAATTAGAGTTACACAATTCCGAGATAGCACGGGCTAGGGCGGCATCCGCAGCTGCCGTAAGTCGTTTGGAAATAGCCAGATTAGAACTAGAGAGCTACAACGACGCGGAACCGCCGTCCAGAGTAGAAAAGTCGCGTGTAGAAGGTTGGATCTCGGAACAATGCGCGAACGATAGGCCGGCAATATTAGACAATAACGCTCAAATCCCGGGACAAGCCACACGACCACCCAATGCGAGTAGGAGCGAACCACGCGTTGGCAAAGACATGACGTCTAATAATAATAATAGTAGCGACATGGCGATGCTGGCCAACGCGATAGTAGCAGCGGTAAACTCCAACAGATCAGACTCCGCGGCACCGAAGTTCATCCACGAACTACCCCACTTCGACGGGGCGATCGCAGAGTGGATGGCCTTCAAATCGGTCTTTAATGACACAGTGGACATGTTTACAGACGTACAAAACGTGGCTAGATTAAGAAAAGCCCTTAGAGGCGCAGCTCGCGAAACGGTCAGAGCGTTACTATTCACGGTGTCGGATCCGTATGAGGTGATAGACACGCTAGAAAGACGGTACGGAAGACCGGAATTACTCATACTCTCTGAACTAGAAAATATAAAACGCATGCCCCGCATGTCGGAAGACGGGCGCAATGTAGGTAGTTTCGCGAGCAAAGTATCGAATACAGTAGCGGCAATAAAATCACTCAATCAGCCGCAATATCTGTACTCGCCTGAGTTAGTCAGTCGCATAGTAGAAAAACTCAGTATAATATTAAAATACAAATGGTACGAGTTCAGGTCAGAGCGCACCGGAGCGCCGGAATTAGAATTGTTATCTAGATTCCTAAACATTATGGCCGATCAGTGCGGCGCGATGTTTGCCTACGAAACGGCGCGAGACGACAGAAAAAACCGTACAAGGCAGCGCGCCGTAAACACGACCCGCGAACGCGAACACTCCGGTAGCGACAGCTCTTGCGACCGGTCGGAGGCCAACATCGACCCGCCCGCGCCACGTAAAACGGTAGCCGCAGTAAGTAAAACCTCCCCGAAGAAACAGGCGTCGAAATCACATAAGCCACGCTCATCACGACCGGCAGTCGAGGCATCAGCAGAGTCGAGTAAAAAATGCGCAATGTGCGCGGGAAATCACCGCGCCTCGGAGTGCGCCGACTTCGCTAAACTAACGGTAAATGAAAGGTGGGACACGGCTAAGAAAAATAAAATGTGCTTTCGATGCTTAGGTAACTCACACGGGCGACCTTTTAAGTGTAAATACATACCGTGCGGCGTAAACGGGTGCGAAGCGGCCCACCATAAAATGTTGCACGGCAGCGACAGTACATCTCTGCCTACCCGCGGAAACGTAAGCTCGATAAATCATGTACACGCGTCTAACACCTACCTAAAAATAGTGCCGGTAGAATTAAGCGGCCCCATAGGAACGACAGCCACATACGCCTTGCTAGACGAAGGCTCAACCATGACGCTCGTTGAGCGTGAGGTGGCGGACAGCGTAATACCTAGGGGACGCAGCCAGCTCTTGACGTTAGAAGGGGTAGGGGGCAACAGAATAGACGACCACGAGTCGTGTCATGTCACTTTATCGATCCGCGGACTATGTAACAGAAACATAGAAACTATGAACGCGAACACCATAGGAAAATTAAACTTATCGCCTCAGGAGGTCAGCAGAGACCTAGTGCGACAATGCGGCCACCTAACGGAGTTAGAGGATGAACTATGCTACGAGCGAGCTAAACCGACCGTGCTATAGGCCAGGACAATTGGCACCTGATTACGTCACGACAATTACGTGTCGGGAAAAAGAGCCAGCCCGTAGCATCGTTGACCAAGTTGGGTTGGGTTCTGCACGGGCAAAACGCGCGACCACGTGGTACTGTCGCGATCGTGAACCATGTGAGGCCCACTCAGGCCGACGACCCCGCGCTAGAACTCATACGGAATTATTTTAGCATAGAATCATTAGGAATCGAACCGCGCAGGCCAGCGTCCGACCCCGACCAACGCGCCCTAGCCATCTTAGATAAAACCTGTAAAAAAATAAATAGTAATAGGTACGAGGCGGGTTTGCTATGGCGTACGGACGCCGAAACTATGCCAAATAACAAAAAACAAGCGCTCAACCGTTTATACAGCCTAGAGAGCAAACTAGATAAAAACTCGAATCTGAAAACCGAATACAGTAAACAGGTGAATAACCTCATAGAGGCGGGTTATGCTGAAAGAATAGACACCCCGGCCGCATCGCCACGTCGTAGCTGGTACTTACCGCACTTCTCAGTAGTGCACCCGCAGAAAGGTAAAGTACGATTAGTGTTCGATGCGGCCGCTAAGTATGGGGGAAAAAGTCTAAACGACGCGCTCTTAGCAGGCCCTGATTTACTGCAGTCGTTATTCGGTGTGATAATCAGATTCAGAGAAGGCCGTATCGCGGTAGTAGCCGACATCAAAGAGATGTTTTTACAGGTGAAAATAGCTCAGCAGGACCGTGATAGTCTGCGATTTTTATGGAGGGGTGAAGATAGAGAGGCGCCGCCACAAGAGTACCGGATGACATCACTAATATTCGGGGCGGCCTCCTCTCCGTGTACCGCCATCTATGTTAAGAATAAAAACGCAGAAAATCACGGTCAACAATACCCCGAGGTCGCGAAGGCTACTGTGCGTAATTTTTATATGGACGATTACTTAGGCTCGTTCGACACTGAAAACCAGGCGAAACAGGTAATAAACGCCATGTACAAAGTCCACTTGAACGCATCTTTCGAGTTACGCGGATGGGCGTCGAACGTGCCCGAAGTGATAAGTGACGTCACGGATACACGCAGTAGCGATACGACAACGCTCGGAAAAAGCGACACGGAGCGAACATTAGGCCTCATTTGGAACCACGCGCGCGATACGTTAGGTTTCAATGTCAATCTTAGAAGTACACCCGCAAACGTCATTCGAGGCGACACTCTGCCTACCAAGCGACAGGTAACCAGCGCGGTCATGTCGGTATTCGACCCGCTCGGCTTGGTATCACCGGTCACCATGATCGGAAAGTGTCTAATACAAGAGATATGGCGTAGCGGGATAGGATGGGATGACCCCATCACGGCCGAACATCACGCGACGTGGATGTCGTTTATAAACAATTTACACTTACTAAAAAGATTAGAGCTAGATAGGTACGTACCCGCCACGCCCTCTGGCGAAGGAGACCTACACGTATTCTGCGACGCGAGCGAAAAAGTATATGCAGCCTCAGTTTATTTCGTAAGTTCGGGTTCGAACGGAGGCGTAAAAACGTCGCGATTAGTGGCCGGCAAAGCCAAGGTAGCTCCGTTGAAGCCGATATCGATACCCCGCTTAGAGCTCCAGGCCGCAGTTTTAGGAAGCCGACTAGCCGAGTCGGTCAAGAGCGAGTCCGACTACAACATAAACAAGTGCTACTACTGGTCCGATTCTAAAACAGTGCTAGCATGGATCAAATCAGACCCGCGCACATTTAAATCGTTCGTGGCGCACCGACTAGCGGAAATAGAGAGTCTAACCACTCCAGTTAACTGGCGATGGGTGCCCAGCGCCGATAACGTCGCGGACGACGCGACTAAGGGTATACCCGCCGGCTTCGATTCGAAACATAGGTGGTTCTATGGACCCGATTTCATTAGGCGCGATGCCGAGACATGGCCGCGAGAAAAGCAAGTCGAGACGCCGCCACCCCCTTCAGGGGAGGAACGGCTGCTTAAGCAAGTCCACGTCACCATCAGGCACGACGTTAGCGATTATTTACCTGAGATAGAGCGTTTCTCGAAATACACTCGATTAGTACGTGCTGCTGCCACCGTTCTGCTCGCCGCTGAGGTATTTAAAGCCAAACTACTCAAAAGAAACACGAGTAAGGAAATCGCACCAAACCACATCAAACTGGCAGAGCTATTGCTCGTGAGGAGGAGCCAGTACAACTCATTCGCCGAAGATATCAAGACCATGGAGGCCGGGCGGCGACCGCCGAAGAAGTCCCCGTTCTACAAGCTCTCCGTGAAAATCGACCGCAACGGCATACTGTGTTTAGACAGCAGAATCACAGACGAGCACAACCTGCCAGTCCTACATGCCAAAGAAGGATTCACTCAGCTGTTGGTGCATCACACGCACTCAACCTTCAACCACGGCAATCATCAAACCGTAATGAATGAGCTGAGGCAGCGATACCACATAATAGGACTGCGCGGAGTTATACGCTACATTTGCAACAAATGCCAGTGGTGTCGGACCTATAGGGGGATCCCCTCAAAAATCCCCTTAGGCGATCTACCAACAGAAAGGCTGGCCCAAAACCAACCACCCTTTACTGCAACCGCGGTGGATTATTTTGGGCCCATGCAAGTAACAGTCGGACGAAGGCTAGAAAAAAGGTGGGGCGCACTATATACCTGCCTCACCACACGCGCAGTGCACCTGGAGGTGGCCACATCCCTCACGGCCTCCTCCATGATCATGAGCCTGCGAAGAATGATGGCACGCCGCGGCACGCCGACTGTCATATACAGCGATAACGCAACCAACTTCGTGGGTGCTGAAAACGAAATCGCCGAAGCCATGCAGAGCAACGACCACAGTCTTAAAGCTTTCGCTTCAGAGAAGCTGATAACCTGGAAGAAGATACCACCGGGTGCCCCAAACATGGGAGGCGCCTGGGAAAGATTGGTCAGATCTGTAAAATCAGCCTTGAAAGTCACCCTGAAGGAAAGGTTCCCACACGACGAAACACTGCACACGTTACTGCTGGAAGCCGAACACGTGATCAACTCGAGGCCATTGACCCCGGTGAACCCCAACCTAGATGAAGAAGCGTTAACCCCCAATCATTTCCTTATTGGGCGCTCTAGTGGAATGTCACCGTTTGGCTCATTTAAAGACACACATGCAAACACACACTCCTGGAAAGCCGCTCAAGCACTAGCCGATGCCTTTTGGGCGAGATGGTCAGCTGAATATAGACCTCTCTTAATGCCCCGACCCAGCGGCAATCCCCAACATAAGAACCTGAAAGTCGGCGACATCGTAATCATATGCGACGGTACGATGCCCAGAGGAGTGTGGCCTCGAGGTGAAGTGATGAAAGTTCACCCAGGACCAGATGGTCGAGTCAGAATAACCGAAGTAAGAACAGCAGCTGGTCTGATTCGCCGTCCGGCCTCTCGCCTCATCGTGATCACAACAGCGGACTAAACGTTTTGGTGCTTGCGCACGAGGGGGAGATTGTAAATAACAGCTTAGTTTTAAGGCCATTTACATGTATAATTTAGCCCTAAGTAGTTATTTAGTTTAGTCCTGTATTCGTTTTCCCTTTATAATTTGCTCTTATGATTTACTCTAATTGTTGTTTTACTTTGATGTTCTTGTATATAACCATGTATGTGTACCTAATAACCATGTATGTGTACCTAATAACCATGTATGTGTACCTGAATTACAATAATAAATAAATATGCTGCCACTAATAACACAACAAAAACAAACACATAATCGCGGAAGGATAAATCACGTATCCCCGCCCTCTGCGCTACGAGCACCGCTTATAAAAGACGCGCGGCTCTAAACATTTTGTTCATTACTCCGCCCGCAGCCGCCCACGCATGACGTCCCACTCACCACATCTACACGCAGCTTTATTTTGCATGAGCCTCGAGTTTTATTTATATTTCCTGCATGCCTGTGGAGAAACCCCGGAGTAAAAGTCTGCAAAGCTGTATACTCCTTTCAGGTACATACTTAAAACGTTTTTTATTTTTGACTTTTTAGTGGACCAGTTTGTAATTTAAGTACCTATCTAAGTTACAATTAGCCTAATGTCAACTGCTCACCACCTATAACAAAATATTGCTTTTCCCGGTCCAGACATTAATTGTTGAGGAGTTCTCCTAGTAAAAACCAGAAGAACTGGAGCTGATTGAGAAGTCACCATCAGCTCCACTTCATCATACGCCAAAGAGATTGTATAGTCATTGTCGTACGTATTGTGACGAGCGTAAATAGCTTAGCAACCACATTAAAGTAGGTACCTAATCAAATCGCAACCCGTGAAAGACTTATTACTGAGTACCTAGTTCCGATGGCCATCTGTGGTCTTCATCGTCAGTTCCACTTCACCAAATGGTGCTTTCCGAGATCAAATGCATGATTACATTTCTATGATTTTGTCCAAATAACTTTAGTATTGACAGTTATTTTGACAGAACCCAAGACACCGACTACCACAATTAAAGTTATTTCATAATTTTGAGTTAATTTCTTTTTGAAGTCGAATTTTTTTTTTTCTTAGCCTATTTTTGTGTCCCACTGCTGGGCAAAGGCCTCCCCTTTTTTCTTCCAAACCTCCCTGTCTTGTGCGTTCTCTGGCCATGTTGGCCCTGCGAATGATATTAGATCGTCACGCCACCTTCGTCTTGGTCTACCTCGACGGCGATGTCCTGCCTCAGGCGTCCAGTGAGTGACGATCTTTGACCATCTCTCCGGGTGCATTCGTGAGACGTGTCCATTGGCGTATATAGGGGGGGGGGGGGGGGGGCGTACCTACCCTAGACTGGTCTCAGGCCCACCCTAGGATGTTTGGGGACCCATTCGAAATTTTAAGCTGGATACTTACATAATATAACTTCACACAAAAGCAAGCAACTAAATAATCTACCACAAAGACCTACACAAACTTATTATAACCTACATAATACATTCCATTTAGTTACTTTTAAAATCACAAAAATAATTGATTATTAGTAATAAGCAACGAAATAAGCTGAAGTATTATTATGATTAGACGGGCCGGGGGCAAACGCATCGGAAATCGGCCATACAGGCCACGGCAGGGGTCGCGCAGGTCGTTGGAAGGATCCGGCGTCTGGGTCTGGAGGTGCATTTGCACAAATCTGAGGCCCTTTGTTTGCATGGGCCTCGGAACAAGCCACCACGCGATTTACACATAGTGGTAGGAGGCGTCCGCATCGGTGTCGAGTCGACGATGAAGTACCTAGGACTTGTCCTCGACAGTCGCACATTCAGCGGCTGGTCCCCAGGTTGACGAGCGTTACAGCTGCTCTTGCGCGACTGCTACCCAATTTTTGGGGCAACGCCTCCTGCCGGAGACTGTACGTGGGGATTGTGCGGTCCATGGCTCTGTATGGGATGCCCGTGTGGGCGGACACTCTGACGGCCCGCGATATTGCAATATTGCGAAGGCCGCAAAGAGCGATGGCTGTTAGGGTGATAAGAGGATACCGTACGATCTCCTACGAGGCAGCAACTCTCCTGGCTGGGTCAACGCCCTGGGATCTGGACGCGAAAATCCTTGCGTCCCTATATCGCTGGCGGAAGGTAGAGCTTGTGCGTGGTCAGCCTCCGGTTCCTCGGGAATTCGAGCCACTAAGGACTGAGCTCAGACAGATCCTAGTGGCTGAATGGAGGGAGCTACTTGCGCAACCCAGGTAAGGGCTCGCCACAGCAGTGGCGGTAAGGCCTGTTATGGAAGAATGGCTGGAGAGGCAGCATGGCGCGCTGAGTTTCCGGCTGACGCAGATGCTTACTGTCGGGAGCGGATGCCTGCTTGTCATCACTGTGTGGACTGCCACGAGGACACGGCGCAACATACGTTGGAGAAGTACAGCTTGGGCCCAACAGCGCTGTGCCCTCGTCACGACACTTGGTGCGGGTGATCTGTCATTTTCGGCGGTGGTTCAGTCCATGGTCGGAAACTAAAACGCGTGGGATGCTGTGGCCTCTTTTTGCGAGGAGGTGATGCATGCAAAGGAAGCGGCGGAGAGGGAAAGAGAGCATACCTCTTATTCCACCTGCACCAGAAGAGCAGCCGGGCGTCGAAGGGCGCTTAACGATTTCCGGCCACAATAAGAACCTGCGGGCGGCGAAATTGGGGTCGTTTCGTCGCTCGAGCAGTCGGGCTCAAAGAAGTGGCACGCAATTGCGCGCCTTATGTAAAAGAAGGACGTGCGGTCGTGGGATCGCCCGCACTTGGGGATGGGGCCCGCTAGGCATGGCAGGTTGATACCAGTCGGGGGTGCGGCGAATGCACAAGTACTCCCGGGCCCCCGACTTATGGTAGTAAAAGGAACAGTGGAGTTTTAGTTGGTAGAAGTCCGACATAACCCTCCGTTCTTTCCGGACGGAGGGTATCCATGCGGATGACCCACGAAAAAAAAAAAAGGTTAGGGGCCAGGCCCCCCCTAGAAAAAATCTCTAGATACGCCAATGGACGTGTCCGGCCCATTCCCACTTCAGCCTGGCTGCTTTTTAATTTTTATTTATTAATTAGGTATTAGTTATTATTTGCTCCTAGATCTTAAAAGGAACCACTGTACTTCCTCACCTGGCGCATTTTTATAGTAGGTATTTTTTTTGTGGATAGAATACAGTGACGTAGCGTGACTTGGCGGGGCCCCGTATAAAAATTTGTTTGGGGGCCCTTAGGAAGGGTAATGATTTCTCACAAAAGAAAAAAAAAAGTTTGCATAAAATTAAAAGAAATATTTATTCATCATAATTATTTATCTATCTGTCACTTTTTCCAACATTTTTACAAACAATTCTAATTAAATATATACACTCTCCTTGCCTTTTTTTCGGCAAACTGATTTATTAAATCATTTATAGCTGATTTGTTTTTTTTTACTTTTGCCATTTGTGAAATAAAAAAAAAAATTGGGAAGTTTTTATTAATTTTTGCTTACGTACGGTGGGGGCCCCCGTGGCCCGGGGGCCCAGTATAATTGATACGGCAGATACGGTGGTAGCTACGCCCCTGATAGAATAGTCCCTTTTTAGTGTAATTTGAAAACCGCAAATTGTGAAAAACCATAGGGGCCGAGAAAAAAATTCCCAGTTTGTTTTTTTCTGAATACCTACGATTTTTATAGTAGTTGTTTTTTTTAGATGGAACAGACCCTTTTTAGTGTTGAAAACCGCAAAGTTCGCGAAACCATAGTAACCGAGAAAAAAATTCCCTATGTTTTTTGTAACCTAACATCAAAACACAAAAGTCTATGGTCTAAAAAAAATGTCGCGGGGGGGGTCTGTGGGGTAAAAAAAAAATGTGGCGGGGTCTGTTCGCTCGCTGCGCTCGCTCACTAGACCCCTTCTAGCCTGTCCGAGTCGCGGTACCCCAAGTCCCGAGCTCGCTTCGCTCGCTGTTGCATCCTAAGTTGTCATTCCAAATGTGTTATTTTTGTATATTATGTTGAAAATTGTGAAGCTTCGAATAAACGGGTGAGGAGGTACAGTGGAGCCGATCTTAATGTACAGACGCCAGCACATCAAGCTATTACAATCTGTCAAAATTCTTTAATAGATTTTCAACTTTATCGCTAAATTATAAGGTTCAAAGTTGATTGGGAAAATTTGACAGTTTCGGGTAGCTTGATGTGCTGGCGTCTGTACATACCATAGATATAGAATTACCGTAGATTGGGCATGAGAGTGAATGAGAGCTCCCGCTTTAACGGAACTTTGCTGTGTTAGAAAGAGAGAGAAAGTGATGCTGTTAACAGGGCCAAACACGTATTTGCTACCGGCCCATACCGGCCCCGGTGACTGTTTACGTGAGCGTTTCGGCAATTATTTAAGCGAACTAGAGTGATAACCTGTGATTAAATAACCATAATACGATGGTTTCTTGTGCAGTACCAGGATGTGAATCTTCCAAAAAGAAAAACCCCCAGGATTACTCGTTTCACCAGTAAGTTTACAATGTGTTTTGATCGTTATTTCTGCATTAACAATGCACTAATAAGCCGGCTATAAGCAAAATATGATGAGAACATTATTATACTTACGATTTAGATGAATTAGCATGCCTAAAACCACCGTATTTAAGAAATAACAAATAGAGAAATACGAAGGAGTTATAACCTCACTTTTTAGTGATACGATAGCCTAATTTTTGTTGATATCGACAGCTAAGATAGGTAGCTTCATACAAATGCATAATCTTAGAAAAATAGATTATATTTAAGTACTTATTGTAACAAACAAAATAAAATATAGATATATGTATTACGCACACACTTACATTTTACGCACACTTAGATCAATGGTTTTTGGTCTCGTTTGATTGTTGACATTACCAATCTACGGAATTTTATATCTATGGTACATACCATTGCCGCGCCGCGTTCCGAGTTAGGAATGTAACCGATATAATCGATTTCAGCGTGCTTAAACCTAATTCGGTACGGGCTTAAGCACGCTCAAATCGATAATATCGATTACAGTCCTAACTCGGAATGCACCCCATATACTCAGATCTATAAAATATTGATTATCTGTCAACGTTGTTACTTGTCATTTTAAGGCGAATGCGTAGTTGTAGCCCGCGAAATTCAATTTTTCTTACGTTTTTTGCAATTTTCAGGTCAGTGTCAGGTTGTATCTTGATGAAAATTTGATTCGCGACTATAACAGGTACGTATTCACAGAATTATAATCATCAGAATCATTAATACATCTGTTTAAGTTAGATTTCTACCACCAACACTTTTCCATACGAGATTTGTTCTTAACGGTAGAAATCTAACTTAGGAAGATGTATTAATGATTCTAATTATTATAATTCTGTAAATACGTACCTGTTATTGTCGCGAATCATATTTTGATCAAGATACAACCTGACACTGACCTGAAAATTGCAAAAAACGTAAGAAAAATTGAATTTCGCGGGCTACAACTACGCATTCACCTTAATGTCAAGTCACAAGTGACAAGTGTTGTCACTTTGTCAGGTTAGAGCTCAAAGTTTTAAAAACTACCTATCTTGGTGGTTCTTGATACAGTGCTCTGTGACTGTGATTCTCATTCTCACACAGAAATTATTACTATTCGACGAATAAACTGCCATTGCAGCCTAGGACTTCGCGACAGCTCGCTGTGTATTCATTGTTGGTGGTATTTACATTTAATGTGATGTCGTCGGTTTGCCTAGCTGCTGGAGACATATTCGTTCCAGTGAAAATTGATGAAAATGATCTGTATGCGGGAGTTTTAAAGTTGCTTAAAAATATAAGACCTAACTGGACTCAAGAAGATATTAAATTAAAGGTATGCTGTGTATTCATTATTGGTGGTATTTAGATTTAATGTGAAGTCGTCGCTTTGCGTCGCTGCTGGTAACAGTGGTAACAGTACATATTCGTTCCAATGAAAATTGATGAAAATTATGTTACTGCGGGAGTTTTGGTCAGTGGGTCGTCTTAGGGGCGAAATAAGACCTAACTGGACTCAAGAAGATATTAAATTAAAGGATTTTTTGGGCCGCCTTGACAAATTGTTATTAAAATTATTCTAGGATGTGAATATTTACTATGAGGCATTATTTCATTAGGATATTAAATTATGTTAAGTTAATATGGTTAAGTAAAAAGGTTAGACAATAAAATCCAATAATAATACAAATGAATTTTACTTTTTTTTTCAGACTTTAACAGATGGAATAACAAATAAACTAGTTTCTTGTAAATTTTTGGAGGCCAGTGGTGAAAAGGACATTATGCTGGTCCGCATCTATGGAAACAAAACTGATTTATTTATTGATCGTACTGCTGAAATTAGGTAAATACTTCAAAGTAATTTATAAAAAAACTTTTGGTTGTCTTAGGTTTTAACAAAAAAATTAAATCTCCGAAAAAACTGAAAAGCAAAAAAATAATAAACCTTTTTTATTTAACCTTAATAAATAAGTTCTTAAACTAATGTAAGTATACCTAAGTAATTTTGAGTTGGCGCCAAACAAGCAAATTAATATCGTTGTCAGTGGTCGCGCGGAGAGCGCATTATTTGTTTGATAATAAAAAAATATTAAGCATTTTCAAAGTTACTGCTTTTGAGCTGAAATTTTGTACAGAGATTCTAGACCAGATACACTCTTCAACCTGTTTGTATTGATATACCCTTTCCGTAACACCCTGTATAATCCTACTTTAACTATTATTTGTTGTATAATAAAATACTTTGATAAAACAGGCTTTATATACCAACATGGATAGGCCTTTTTATTTAATTGTAATACTAATAATACACAGCTCAGCATTAAAATCTGTGAATAAACAATAAATCACCTCTATTTTCCCACCCTTGGGGTATGATTTTTTTCCAAATTTATATGGGACCAACTTCGGGGTATGCCCTATGCAATAAAAAAAAGAATTATCAAAACCGGACTACTCTGTAAAAAGTTATGCATGGTCATACATTACAATCAGTGAATGAACAATCAATCATCCTCTGTTTTCCTACCCTTAGGGTTGGATTTTTTTTACTAATTTATATGAGACCAACTTCGGGGTATACCCTTTCCAATAAAAAAAGAATTATAAAAATCGGACTGCTTTGTAAAAAGTTATGCGTGGTCATACATAAAAAAAATATATGTATTCGCGTCGAATTGAGAACCTCCTCCGTTTTTTCGTTGGTTAAAAAGATTTTATACCAACTTAGACTCAAAAGAAGTCCCACTGCAGTAATTATGAAATCTTACTCTACTAAGCTTTAACACTAAAAATCTGGATTCAGCCCAGTATCTGAGTTCATAATTTGGCTTAATTAAAAAAGGCTTACTCAGAGTGAAGGACTTCTGCCTTAAAAAGTCGATTATAAAATTGTAATTGAAAGGGGTTTGAAGGTTTTGGCCCTAAAATCAGCCGCCATTTTGATTTTTTTTCAGAATCGCGGTGCACAACAAAAGTTATATATTTAGATAGAGGACACTTATACGAACAAAAAATGTTATATAACATAATATCCTAAAGCGTCAGGTGTCGGAGTTATTCACCGAAATATAAGTCGAAAACAACAAGGATTTTTTTGTTTTTTTTCCCTCCAGGTAAGCATATTGAACTATTGAGGTAATAGAAACGTTATGAAACCTTTATGGAGAAGAAACAAATGAAGAATAGACATTTTTTAAATAAATAATTAAACACGGCAATTTATAGTTCGTTTTTTAATCCCAGAGACTAATCTGACAAGTGTAAAGTCAAACTTCTATACAAAAAAAAAACGAAAACACAAAAGACTTAAATGTCAGATTAGTCTCTGGGATTAAAAAACGAACTATAAATAGCCGTTTTTAATTATTTGTTTAAAAAATGTCTATTCTTCATTTGTTTCTTCTCCATAAAGGTTTCATAACGTTTCTATTACCCCAATAGTTCAATATGCTTTCCTGGAGGGAAAAAAACAAAAAAAATCCTTGTTGTTTTCGACTTATATTTCGGTAAATAACTCCGAAACCTGACGCTTTAGGATATTATGTTATATAACATTTTTTGTTCGTATAAGTGTCCTCTATCTAAATATATAACTTTTGTTGTACACCGCTATTCTGAAAAAAAATCAAAATGGCGGCCGACCTTAGGGCCACCCTCCATACAAAAATCTTCTAACCCCTTTACACAAGGTTTATTTTTGTTAACTATCTGTGCCTTTTGGGTGTGGGATGGGACCCTAAAACTCAGTATAGTAAATAAATACTCAGTCAGTAATCAGTATAGTAAGCACATAAATTAGGGAATTTGTAGTAAAAATCTGAACATGTCTTGTTTATTTATGTTTTAGAAACATCAAAACACTGAATGTTCTTGGATTGGCACCTCAAATTTATGGAATCTTTGAAAATGGACTGGCATACCAATACTACCCTGGACATACCCTAAATGTTGAAACAGTTACCAATGACAACATATGGCCATTAGTGGCAACACAAATGGCAAAAATGCACAAAGTTCAACTAGGAAGAGATGTATGTATCTTTTATAAATATTTCATGGCTAGCTAACTATAATTTATATCATTATCTTTTTTCACTTTTCATAAAAGCTAAACAGTCTAGGGTGAGTAGGCGCAAAGCATAATTAATGAAAAATATAAATCACATCAAATTGATCATACAGAAAAAAATGCATAGGGTCTAGTAAATAAACGGTTACCCAATCAGGTATTGACAGCTGCAGTAAACATAACCACAATGGATGCATTACCTGCCGTCACCACAGGCATGTTTTAGCTAAGATATGAATGGTATGATGCATCTATATATGATAATGTTTTGTGGAAAAATGTTTTGCTGTCACAATAATGTGATGATGATTCTATTACTATTACATGACTCTTTCAATATTTTATAATATTTTTTTTATAGTAAAGTGTCTTGGTACTGTCAAAATAACAGCTTTTTACTTAATGCATACAACAGTATTTATACAATAAATAAAATTAATATACTAAAAAAAATATTTTTTATTTGTTTTAGGTACCGTACCTATATACTTCTAAAACAAATAAAAAAACATTTTTTCCAAAAGAAAACAGCTTTGTAAAAAACAGCTTTTTACTAAATAGTAAAAAGCTGTTTTTTAACATTACAAACAGACACTTCAATTTTATTTATCTTTATACAGTGTAAACTCTATATAACGACCCTCAAGGGACTGTGCATATTTTGACGTTATAGAGAGTTGTCGTTAAATGGAGAGAAGAAAAATCTGTATTAATAAAAAGAAAAAGTTTATTTTAGACTAGTGTTAGTAATTAATTACATAAAAAACAATTCTTATTTGAACGCTATTGCGTATAGTCTATTATTTTTGTCTTACGTCTTTTGCTGCACCAGTAATTTTGTTGTATTTTTTAAATTATTTTAAAGAATAGAAAGTTCGGTATGTATAATGCCGACAGTCGAGTTTATTATGGGCTAGGTTAATAAAGCGACAAAAGAACGTGCACAGCTGCGCAGTTTTTACTAATTTTGGTAACTTAAAAAGTAATTTTTATTTAAAATTTCTGTCGTTATTGAACGCTACATAGAGTGTATCATTGTATGGGAAACAAGCTAAACCAACCAAAGCCGAGTGATGTCGACGCTTTAGGGAGTTTGTCGTTAAATCGAGTGACGTTACATGGAGTTTACACTGTACTTTTATTTTATAAAAATAATTGGGGTTCTCCCCTAAAAAAAAACCCATGAAATCTAATTTGTTTTCCGACATGCACGCGAACGAAGTCGCGGGCATACTTTAATTTCCGCCACACCTCGCTGCTCTCCCCTTAACGCCCCTGCGTTGTTCAACGTGCAATCTTTTTTAACACCAAGTAATAAATAAACGCAGCTACAATATCACTTAACCATGTCATGTCCATTGATTGATGCAATAATATTGCAGTAACTACCTAATACTGTTACGTTCAGACTTCATAGCATAATCAACCCATAATGTTCCCACTGTGTGGACACAGGCCTCCTCTTGGTGAGAGGGAGTGGGCTGTAATCCACCGCTCCCATTGATTAATGCAATAATATTGCAGTACCTACCATATTTCTTATTAGCCTGTGACGTCCCACTGCAGGGCAAAGGCCTCCCTACTCTCTCATGAGAGAGTAGGGGTTTAGACAAATTAACCCACCGCGCTTGTCTAGTGCGAGTTGGTGGGTGTACAGTGGACCGCCTGACTGGGTCCGTGGGCGCCGCCATTGACGTGCTAGATGTTCATCAGCCGCCGCCCTGAGTTGATATCCTGCACTAATATCGACTGTTCCATCCGAGCCTATTTGGGTGTATTTATCCCATAGCCTACAGGTGGCGTTCTACATTTAGTTCAATACTAAATGCACGACAGTTTAAAGTCATATCGAGGACTAGCACCTACCTAATACCGTTAAATTCAGACTTCATAGCATAATCAACCACCAATAATTCTCCCACTGCAGGGACACAGGCCTCCTCTCAGTGAGAGGGAGTGGACTGTAATCCACCGCTCCCATTGATTGATGCAATATTATTGCAGTACCTACCTAATACCATTACGTTCAGACTTCATAGCATAATCAACCTATAATGTTCCCACTGCAGGGACACAGGCCTCCTCTCGCTGAGAGTACAGTGCGGGTTGGCAGATGTCTTCGCATTTTTGGTTCTAGGACATGCCGGTTTCCTCAAGATGTTTTCCTTCATGGTTTTGACTTTTTGAGAGCAGTGGTGGTGAAATTATTTACACAAAGTAAACCGCCTGTCTGGATTCGAACCCACGATCTACAAATCGTAAGTCGGGGCCGCTACCACTGGGCCACCACTGCTCAAACTAACATTATAAATGCGAAAGTAACATAGAGGTAGCCTAGGGCAAAATGTTAAAATACAAAACACATGCAGACAAAGTTGCAGGCAACAGCTAGTTATCCGTAATCACATAAGTATTAAGTACATAGTCTGTTTATTTGTGTAAAAACTACAGAGACAGTAAATCCTAATTGCAACCATTTACAGTTTACGTCGACATGTGCAAGGTACAGTTAGCATCGAAATTCGATTAATATGCTGAACTGTTACATTTTCATAATTATCTAGATTGAGGTACCATAGGACGTTCACCTCTGCCTAAACCTTCATGTATGTTATCACTCAAAAACTTTTTAACAAAAAAAAAAACTGACTTCCAAAAAAAACACTACAGAGTTAAAAATAACTTTAATTTCGGAAGTTGGTGTCTTTGGATCTGTATTTTAGCGTTTATGCTCACTAGTTCCTTCTCGTAGTTCCTTTGAAGGAACTACTGAGAATTTTTGGATCAGTAGTTCCTTTGCAAAAGCTAAAGGAACTACTGAGACTAGATAGTTCCTTTAGCAGTTCCTTTGAAGGAAACAAACATAATTATACAGGGTGTCCCTGGAAGTATGGATCAAATCGAATAGGGGCGTGGGCAAGGTCATTTCCAAACTTTTTAACCCTGAGAATGTCAGTGAATTTTTTTACGGTTCAAAAGTTATGACCGATTTTATTGGTTTTTCAATCACTTCGCTTAGTGTTCAAAGAAATTAATCATAAAAAAATACTATCAGGGCTATCTAAAAAAAAAAATGATTGCCCTGATACTTGAGCATAAAGGTATTTTAGTTTTTTGCCACCGACTTCCGAAATTAAAGTTATTTTTCACTTTGTAGTGTTTTTTTTGGAAGTCAGTTTTTTTTGTTAAATTTTTTTATTTCACGCTTTTTAGTGGGTCTGCTTATACGAGTAATTTATCTAAGTTACAATAGCCTAGTGTCAACTTGCTCATCGCCTTTTACAAAATATTGCTTTTTCCGATGCAGGGAAGTTAATCGTTGAGGAGTTCTCCTGGTCCACCATCAGCTCCATATCACCATTCACATTGTGACGAGCATAAATTGCTTAGCAACCATGTTAAAGTAATCGAATCGCAACCCGTGAAATACTTAGATATTATTGAGTAGTTCCGATGGCCATCTGTGGTCTTCATCATCAGTTCCACTTCACCAAATGATGCTTTCCGAGAGCAAATGCACGAGTTACTATAAAAAATACCCAAATCGCTATAGGTGTGCCTATAATATTTGAAGAGTTCCTTCGATTTCTTCAGGATCCCATCATCAAATCCTGACCTGATGACAATGGGACTAATCTGAAAGTATATCCTTTCAAATAAAAAAAGAATTATCCAAATCTGTTTATAAATGAACTGAGGTAACAAACATAAAAAAAAAAATTACAACCGAATTGAGAACCTCCTCCTTTTTTGAAGTCGGTTAAAAAGAGCGACTGTGGAGTTTCTTGCCTGTTCTTCTCCAGCTTTAGAATGGACAGCTGGTTTCATCTTTGTGACCGACCGACTCCTTGATAATATTCAAAAGTACCTGTAATTGATTAGATTAAAGAGCTGAGTTCATAATTATTATTGCACTATATATCTAAGTTGAGTCTTGCTGTTTTAATTTTACGACTGTTACTATTAAATTTATGGTAGCAAAACGTGTAGATTATGAACTGCGCCACTACAATGTGTCTGCTTCCTGTCTAGAATACATTGATTCGTTAGTACCTATGTACTAGTAGAGACAGAAATAGATGCACCTTCATGTTTATGGCAAACTGCACACGAAGATGCATGTTAATAGTAAATACTTAGTCAAGGTTTTCTGATATTACCTATTATGCAATACTCAAGCCGGTTCACAGCCATAGCTAGAAGAAAATAACACCTTACTGTTACTGCTGATATTTACTCGACAGATTAGTGATAGCAATTTACGAACTCATCACACTTCACACTATCACTCTAATATTATAAAGGCGAAAGTTTGTGAGTGTGTGTGTTTATGTTTGTTACTTCTTCACGCTCAAACGGCTGGACTAACTGTCCGGGTGTCCCCCGGAATAACATATAGGCTACTTTTTATCCCGATATTTCCACGGGATCGAAACTTATGCGGGTGAAACCGCGGGAAGCAGCTAGTAGAAAATAGAACCTATAACAAACCATAACCACTTAGGTATAAATTTACTTAATGGCAGGTATACATAATATGTAGTTCGTTCTCGTGGCTAAATAACAACAGCCGCACGGCAGTCTATCGAAGGTTAAGCTATGTTTGCCGCAGTCGTTTCATGGATGGGTTGCGTTTACCGCTGTCGATTCATGGATGGGTTGCATATCCGACCCCTCCGTGGCTCGGAAAGCACGTTAATTAAGCCGGTGGTCCCGGCTGTCATTCATAGATCTTTGATAGTCTTAACGGATAGTCAGAACCAGAAGCCCAAGAGACTGACAACCAGTCTTACTATTACCAAGGGGTTTTTTGTTACTCATTTACTGGGTTGTGTAGGTCAGATAGGGAGTTGCTCCATGTAAAATACTGGTATTCAGCTGCGTGCGGTTAGACTGGAAGTTGACCCCAACATAGTTGGGAAAGGTTAGGCAGATAAAAGTATACAAATTCCCCTTTATTCATAAACGTTGCTTAAAATTAAGTAGTGATTAGCGACCGTTTAACCATACATTTTTGATCTTTAATTTTCACTTAACTTTAATCATCGTTTATAAATAAACCCCATATTTAAGTAACAATAATCGACGAAACAGTATTGAATGGCGTTGTTCAATCAAAATACTTAAATAGTTTTGTATCCGCTATATAAGTAGGTAAACGATACATAAATATTAATGCAATAGGTAGATACAAAGTTATGTTTATATCTCTCAGTAGATAGGCACTTTACGTGACATTTAAATAGTTTCTTACATTTGATTGTCTTATCTATAGAGGCACAAAGACATTTTACTGGTACAATTATGTTATCAAAACCGAGGTCATATTATGTAGGTACTTATATGTATGATATTTATTATGAATACGAGAGGTTTTACGACGTGCGTAATAATATACACTCACCGGCACGGAAACTTGGCCACTCGTGATTTTGCTGATTATTTGCATAAAAAAATTTGCATTTGCATTTATGACAATAAATTATGGGTAAGTGGCTTTAGTACGTGTCTCTTATGCTTTATGAACTTAGAAATTAAAAGATTACCTCACCAATAAATCAGTTTTTAAAATCACGCACTTTCACTGAAATTAGGAATTTTTCACTATAAATTTAAAAACACTACAAAATAAAAACTAAGGTCTTTTTTGTTATTGTCTATACATTTTAATATCGGGTGTTTCCTCCTCTAGCCCTGATAACTGTCTGCATTCGATCTGGCATACTTTGGATGATGTTTCGGACATCAACTTGCAGTATACTGCGCCAAGCGGCCAGCGCTGCAGTTCGGAGCTGGTTTAGAGTTTCCGGCGCGTTGGAGCTGGACTTTATCTTTCTTTTGAGCATGTCCCAGATATGCTCAATTGGGTTTAAGTCTGGGCTACGAGCTGGCCATTGCAATTTTTGTATGCCAACCTCTTCCAGATATTCTTCAACGCAATGTGCAAGGTGTGGGCGTGCATTATCGTGCATTAGGAGGAATTGGTCGTGTCCAATGAACCCCGAATATGGCATTACGTGTTCCTGAAGAACTTCCTCGATGTATCGAACAGCTGTTAGCCGATTATCGACGATAACCAACTCTGTACGTGCGTCGGAACTTATACCTCCCCATACCATTATTGAGCCTCCATGGAAACTCACTGTTTGAGTGGTAGTAATGGGTAAAAACCGCTCTCCTCTTCTTCGCCACACTCGTTCTCGACCATCTGGAGAACGTAAAGCTATTCGACACTCGTCTGTGAACAGTACTTTAGCCCATTGCTCATGGGTCCAGTTAACGTGTTCTCGTGCGAAGTGAAGTCGAGCTACTCGGTGCTCTCTGAGAAGTTCTGGACCTCGTGCTGGTCTACAAGCTTTTAAATTGACTTCCTCCATTCGTCTTCTCACCGTACGCTCACTAACATTAACGCCTCTCACAATTTGAAGCCGCTGGCGTATCTCAACAGCGGTCAGGTAGCGGTTTCTCAAAATCTCCAGGACAATAAAGCGGTTGTCTCGGGCCGATGTGCACCTTACGCCTCCACTGCCTGGCCTGTGGGTGTACTGGCCTGTCTCCTGGTATCTTTTAAGGGCATACTGCATTGATGACCGTGGTACGTTAAGAGCAATAGCAACTTCATGCTGTGTCAGCTCTTGGTTAATTAACGCAACGGCTTGTGAAACCTGTGCTGGTGTTAGAGGCATTTTTATTGCTTTTAAAGCACCTTTATTTATTGAATTAAAAGCATAAAATCACAATAATTCAAAAACCGAACAGTAAACTTTTCACAACACACAAATTTAAAATGTGAACTTACTCGCTCAAATGACCCGATTCAACTGTAAATTAAAAGTTTCGTTGTGGTGCATTTAAACATAATGGATTACCCTCTTCAACTAAAAGTAAACATTTTTTGACATACCTGCACAACAAACATTCATCAGAAACACTTAAAACTTTTGCTATCGCGAGATAAGCGCTTGGCCAAGATTCCGTGCCGCTGAGTGTATGTACTTGCATATTTTAATACACTAAAAATCTTTACATTATTGAACTGAGTTTTATAATTACTCGAAATCAGAATTATGAAAAGGCTTAGTTAATATTCCTATGAATCATCAACTCAGTCTATCGCAGTCCTCCGTTTGAAGGCCTTTTAGTCTTCAAATATTGCAGGATAGGTGACGAGAAGACTTGACGAAGTTTTCCTAACGCTCTGCCAACCCAACTGAATCCTTCTGTCGGTTTCTTTCTCAAAGTTGTGTCTACCGAGTTGGATAACTGGCCCTAGGTAGAAATACTCCTTCACAACTACGAGAAGCGACCCTTTGAAATAGATTGGACTCGGCAAGACGTGTGAATTGTACATGAATTTCGTCTTGTCCAAATTTCATGCACGAGGTCCTGGGTTCAATTCCCAGGTCGGGCAAAGTGTTATTGGGTTTTTCCATCAGGATGTTTTCAGCAACAACCCAGAGTCTGGATTTATGGCCGGTATTAAATTAAATTGACGTCCGGTTCACTCTTGGCAGTCTTTGCCACCATGCTTACTGGGTTATATGTAAATTTTAACTTCCGTGGGGAATATTCATGTTTGATAATGTTGCAGTTATAGGTCGAACTTATTTCGAACCGGAACGGAATTCGTAGCCATTAGGATCTTCGCTGGACAGGTACATATCCGTAATAAAACACGCGAGTAAAACCGCAGGCATTAGTCGATTGTATCAATTTACTTAATATATCCCTCGCCTCGTTTGTCGCCTCGTTGGACTCGTGGTCGCAAGCGCGACTGCTGAGAGTGGGGTTCTGGGTTTCGATTCCTAGGTCTGCTAAAGTGTCATTGGGTTTTTTCGTTGGGAATTTCTCAGTAGCCCGGCGTTCGGAAGTTGGTGGTGTGACACCCCTAGGCTCGACAAGCACGTAAAGCCGTTGGTCCTGCGCCTGATCTGTCCCCGGTCGTGTGAATTTGCCGTCCTATCGGACTATAAGAGTAAAGGAACAGAGATTGCACCTGTGTTTGCGCACATAACTAGTGCAGTATAATATGATCTCCTGGATTCTGGATTATTATTATTATTTCATAAGTACAATAATTATTAAAATATTCTTAATACTTATGTTAGAATTGTGTTACGCTGTTACAGGTGCCGAAAGCGCCATTTGTATGGGATAAAATTGAACAGTTTCTAAGTTTACTTCCCGAACCGTTTACATCAGAAGTTAAGCAAGCCAGGTACGTAAAATACTTACATAATCAGCCTATAATGTTCCCACTGCTGGGACACAGACCTGCACATTCTTATTACCTAAGTGGAAAACAGAAGTGCAAAAACTCGTTGCTGATCGTAGGTACCTACCTCATTATTCCGTTCTTATTATACCTTACTAACCTTACCTAGTATAATCAGCCTATAACGTTCCCACTGCTGAACCACAGGCCTCTTTGTGAGAGGGAGTGGCCGTAATCCACCACGCGGGCCCCAGTGCAGGTTGGTAGATGTCACATGTCTTCGAATTTTCGGTTTTAGGACATGACATAATTATGTCGGTTTCCTCACGATGTTTTCCTTCATCATTTTGAGAGCAGTGGTGATGAAATAAATTAGGTACACAAAGTAAAGCGCCTGCCTGGGTTCGAACACTTCGAACCCACGACCTAGATACAAGTCGGGGCAGCTAGTAGGTACCACTGGCCGGACGCTCGGTGCCATCACTGCGTCTATTATCTAGAGGACACAGCGCAGCATACTCTGGCCGAATGTGTCGCATGAGACGAGCCGCGCCGTGGCCTTGTTTTGGAAGTAGGAAGCGACCTGTCAGGTGACTGTCGACCGTAGTTCGTTCAATGGTCGGCAGTGTACGAGTCCTGGGACGTGGTGTTATCCTTCTGCGAAACAGCAATTATTTTGCAGAAAGTAGCTACAGAAAGGGAAAGGAAGATCACGAGTGCTCTCCCGTCTCGCAGCAGGTGCACCGGGTGTCCGCGGAGGGCGGACAACGCCCTCTTCCAGCCCCCCTGAATGGGTCCAGAACGCGCGACTCTATGACGTAACACGGGGAGTTTAACACCTCACTCTATGGGATTGGACTCTTATGGGACGTGGCCCGCATAGCGCGGGCCGTCACCAGTCCGAGGCAGCGGAAGTCGCATTCGCACCCGCAGACCCCGAAACAGGTGTACGAAGGAACACCGGGGTGGTTTTAGTCAGTAAAAGTCTGACAGACTAATCTGCCCATCACCCCCATTATACGTATGGATCGGGCTTTGTCGGTTACCTTGGTTCTCCTGCGGATCTCTTCATTTTTGATTCGATCACGCAGGGAAACTCCAAGCATAGCCCTCTCCATTGCCCATTGGTAGACTTTCAGCCTTCTAATAAGGCCCATTGTAAGCGATCACATTTCAGTGCCATAGGTCATCACTGGCAACACGCACTGGTCAAAGACTTTCGTCTTGAAACACTGCGGTGTGTGGGACGAGAAGATATTGCATAGCTTCCCGAACGCTGTCCAGCCGAGTCGGATTCGACGATTGACCTCTTTCTCAAAGTTGGGCCTACCTAACCGGACAGTTTGTCCTAGGTAAACATACTCGTCCACGACTTCGAGAGTAGCGACTCCGATCTTTATGAGAATGGGTGTTACATGGGCATTTGATGACCTTTGGTGATTTACATGACCTTCGTTTTGTCCATGTTCATTTTCAGACCCACTCTTTCGGAGGCTCTACTGAGGTCATCGAGCATTGTACTGAGGTCCTCCATAGTCTCAGCCACGACTACGATATCGTCGGCAAACCGAAGACTTATGTAATCGCCATTGATGTTAATGCCAGCCCCTTTCCAGTCCAGAACCTTGAAGACCTCCTCTAGAGTCTAGTGCAACAGTTTCGGACATAGCCTAAAGAATTGCCATACTTAAGTGGCAGTGGGCAGGGCACATTGCTCGCAGAACAGATGGCCGTTGGGGCCGAAAGGTTCTGGAGTGGCGACCGCGTACCGGAAGACGTAGCGTTGGAAGGCCTTTTTTTTATCGTGGAGAAATGCTCATGCATTCTGCATTACCACGGGGAGATAGTGCAGTTATGTGGGACTCTTACCCACTAAAACTCCACTCTGCCGCTTACGGCGGGAACACGGGCACGCGTTAGCAGTCATCCGTGAATCCACCATGGCTGTCCGGCACCGGACCCTCCTCTGGGGAGTATTCCCCATCACCGACGCACCAGAACACATAGCACGCCGTGACCACTCGCGATGAATATGGCGCAAAGCAAGGTGATGACCAACAGCACCATTTTTTTTTTTTTTTTTTTATCGTGGAGAAATGCTCATGCATTCTGCACTACCACGGGGAGATAGTACAGTTATGTGGGACTCCAACCCACTAAAACTCCACGGTGTCCTCCTCTGCCGCTTACGGCGGGAACACGGGCACGCGTTAGCACTCATCCGTGAACCCGCCGCGGCTGTCCGTCACCGGACCCACCTCTGGGGAGTATTCCCCATCACCGGCGCACCAGAACACATAGCACGCCGTGACCACCCCAGGGACCAAACCAGCACATGAGCGCCAGACGACCCCGTGTCTGGCACCCTTGGTCCCCCTGCGACGGGTCAGGTCATTGGCCCCGCCGCCTGCCAATTTTCGGCCGCAGAGGATAGGGAGAGCGGCTAACGTCATACCAACACTCCTCTTCCTCTGCGGCCCCACCGCGTCCGCCATCAGACGGTGGCAACCCCGTCAAGGCCGCGGAAGGTACGGAGAGCGGCGCACCGCAATACCGGCACTCCTCTCCCGCCGCGGCCTCCAACCCTCAGCCGCGATGCCTCCGATACGACATCGCGGCCCGCCTCAGCTGCGATGGCGCTCAAGCGGCACCGCAACCTACTCATTGGCCGCTACGTCGTCGGCTTACCGGCAAAAGCCCTGACGAGCGACCTCTCCTCGGGTTCCTCTTCGCTTCACCGTGGGTGTCCAAGCCACGGCTACTGAGCCCCCCGCCTCGACAATGCGGGAACCCACCGGGGGGACCAACAGCACCAAGCTCAACATAAATTGGGGGTGTGTGGATTGAAGATGTCCATGCGTACATAAGAAGTACATATACCTCGGCCATATAGTCTCCTTCTAAGCAAGACATGATAAACAACTTGTTAGACTAGACTAGAATGCCTGGAAGAGCTGATGGTCGATGATCCAAATAATGAAGGGATATCTCCCTCTCTCACTGAAGGGAAGACTCATGGTTGTGTGCATTCTTCCTACCCTCACCTATGGAGCGTAGACTCGGTGACTAACCAAGCGTCCAAAGTCTTAAATTCACTCGGAGGCGGTCAGCGAGCAATGGAACGCCAGTATCCTAGGAATTAAACTCACTAATCGCATAAGGAATTTGAGATTGTGTTCCGAAACTCAAATTGCTGATGTAGGTACAGACGCCAGCACATCAACCTACTACAATCTGTCAAATTTCTTTAATATATTTTCAACTTTATCACTAAAGCATAAGGTTCAAAGTTGATTGGGAAAATCTAACAGTTTCGGGTAGGTTGATGTGCTGGCGTCTGTACACAGTGGACAATTCAAAAGTGCCTGTACATGGTTTAATTGAAATAAATGCTTTGAGTTGAGTTTGACACACACAAACTGACACAGTGGATTTAAAACAGCAGCAGACGGCAACGCGGTAGGCCCAGAAGGAAATCGCAAGACGAACTCGACTCATTTCTTAAAGATTAGTAATATACAGACAGCAAACAATATTTTGATTTAAAAGAGTGCCCGTGGAGTATCTTGGCCGTTCTTCCCCATAGGAACCTACCACGCTTTGGAATGGGCAACTAGCTTCATCTATGTGACTGACCGACCCCTTGACAGTTCAAAAATGCCTGTAATTGGTTTAATTGAAATAAATGCCTTGAGTTTGAGTTTAGCAATAGATAGGAATATGTAAGGTAGGAGGGAAGGGAGAGGTCTTTGCCCCGCAGTGGGACACAAAAGGCTGATAATAATAATAAAAATATTCAATTAATCACCCAAGGAATTATTAAAACTAAGCAACTTGTTGTGATAAGTACTAAACAAAATTATTTTTCTTTTTTATAGATTCGCAAATAGTTTCAGCTCAGTAACAAAACTAAGGATAGAATACGAGCGTCTTAAGTCGCACTTAATAAAAACAAAGAGTCCTATTGTGTTTGCTCACAATGATTTGCTTCTAGGAAACGTAATATACAACAAAGACGAAGGGACAGTATCTTTTATTGATTACGAATATGCAGCGTACTGCTACCAAGCGTACGATATAGCCAATCACTTCAATGAATTTGTTGGTGAGTATTTCATCTATCACAATATTAGCTATGCTTTGACGTGAAACTCAATAAAGTAGACACAGTCGTCGAGGTTATTGACAGTAGAGTTGAGTGTGGGTTTCTGTACCCGAGCCGGTGGTATGCGGGAAGTTAATTATTTATTACCCGACTACGGCGAAGCAAAAAGGAGGGTTATGATTTTGACCGGTATGTATGTATGTATGTTCATCTGTTCCCTCATAACTTATAAACTGCTTGTCATAATTAGACATTTGAGGTATCGTTGGAAGCGTATTGATCGTCAGCTGGTTATAGGCTATGTGACGTCACATTAAATTGAAAATGGCGCCCTCTACCGGACATAAAGTCATAATCTATTTTTTTTTAATCATGCTGTGTGGGGTATCAAATAAAAGGGCTTAATTAGCACATTTCAAAAATATAAATATTAATTAAATAAGCCCCAAAATAATTTAATAAAAAATAAGTTTAAAAACTAAAACCTAGACTACTGAAAAGGATGAAACAAGAAAGTACCTTCCCGTGGTCGCATGCCGCTGTACTAACATACATATAAGCTATGGTAGCATGCGACCACGGAAAGGTACTTTCTTGTTTCATCCTCTTCAGTAGTCGGGTTTTAGTTTTTAAACTCATTTTTTTTAATCTACTGGGTCAAATTAGATAAGCGAGTGAAACTCTGCAGACGAGATGGTTATCGATGTATTTGTTACTTGAAGTATGAGTTGAGGTTGTCTTTACTTTTGTAACTTAAGAGATAAACAACGAAAATGTGAACCCATCGACGCCGACTTCCGAAATTAAAGTTATTTTTCACTTTGTGTCTTTTTTGGAAGTCGGTTGTTTTTAGAGTTCTGTAGCCAAGTGGCAAAAAACGGAACCCTTATGGATTCGTCATGTCTGTCTGTCTGTCCGTCCGTATGTCACAGCCACTTTTTTCCGAAACTATAAGAACTAGGTATTGCTACTGTTGCAACTTGGTAAGTAGATGTATTCTGTGAACTGCATTAAGATTTTCACACAAAAATAGAAAAAATACAATAAATTTTGGGGGTTCCCCATACTTAGAATTGAAACTCAATTTTTTTTATCAAACCCGTACGTGTGGGGTATCTATGGATAGGTCTTTAAAAATGAAATTGAGGTTTCTAATATAATTTTTTTCTAAACTGAATAATTTGCGCGAGAGACACTTCCAAAGTGGTAAAATGTGTGTGTGTGTCCCTGTACCTTCTAAAATAAGAGAATGATAAAACTAAAAAATTATATGATGTACGGTCGGCGGCAGAGAAAAGGAACCCCCCAAGACTTTAAAGATTATCGCCCAAGCGCGCTTGAGCCCGCCGTCGCTTGTCGCTCGAGCGACGGCGGGCGCGTCACGTGACTCTGGCCTCGAGCAGCTCCCTCCCCCGCCGCCGCGCGCCGCACCCATCTCTGCCCGAGCATCCACCGATCCCACTCAAATATTATTTGCAAGTTTTTAATAATTATATTATGGTATTTTTTCGGCTTTTTGCCCGAACCGTATACCAAGAATAACTGAACTTACAAAAAGACACATTACGTGCCATTGTGGATACGAACCCACATCATCAGGCGCAAGCCGATCACGTAGACCGCACCTTATACCACTAGACTATTGGAACAGTTAGCAAATATAACGAAAATTCGAATAGCATTACTCCTTTTATCGAACAAGGTTAATAAGATAAGGTTGAAATTAGCATACATTTCTTGTTTGGTTGAATAGAATGTGCTTGATTCCGATTGTTGCACTACCGTAATTTTACTTTAGAAACTTAATTGCTGTATGAACTGCGAGTTAAGGTAGAATTTAGAATACTTCTTCGCCTTATTTACTAAATTGTGATTGAGGGTATAATAACTTTTCAAATCGTTTTGTTTTCGTGTCGACCCGCTTGTGTGTAATTAATTCTCGCCGAAATATTATCCAATTTATTAAGTTTTTGAACAGTTGATTCTATTAACCGATAGTATTGTTCGGATAACAACTTTTTTGAAGGCTAGAATTAAATAAACTGACGACTGAGGGAAACTGACCAGTGATACGCGGACTCTAAAATTGTTGTTCTCTGGGAACAGCCCAGGAACAAAGCATAAAGAAAATAGCACGAGATATGGGAATAACGGTAAGATTTACGTTATACACATATATATTTACTGTTGCAATCATGTTGCATTATTACTGACAAGTTGGATTTTTTTTATGTATTTCTAATATTATTATTTTCGTTCCAGAGAAAAACAGTTCGTAGATGGATACACAGGTATCATGCGACGGGTGATTTGAAATGTGATCGCCAAGGCCGTCGCCCAATTGTTAACATTAATGAATCGGGGCGACACCGTAATATTGGGGAAGTTCACTCAGTGGCACCCTTCAAAACTACGCGTTCAAGTGCTGACTTCAAGAAGTGATAGACAGTGACGGCGACCCTCTCTGTTATTAATAGGCAATTTACTCGGCAGATTGATTGTGTAACTTATCTGATAGAATTGCATTGGAACATATGAGCAAGTGTTAATTCCCAATATTTGTGAGATCATTATCTCGTAGTTAATCAAAAATAAACAGCCTTTATTATTATCAATCCAGTTACTCTTGTTTACAAGTAGTCTTGTAATGTGTTAACGATGCACCATCTGACCTCACATATTTTTCTAATGTTGTGTTAAAAGGGTTATCAGAAAATGTGATAAAAGAGAAAGATGTATATTGCTATTACTGTTATAGTTTAGCATGTTGGTTCTTCCTCTGTAATTCACAGGCACAAATGACAACATTTAATTTTTTAACTGAGCTTGTTTTCCAATATGATCACACAGATTTTAAATAAATAATGTTTTCTCAACTTTAAAAAAATAAATATTGTAGTAACATTTCTAGAAATATCTATAAACGAACCGTTGTCTAATGTTAAACATTCTACACCTCACCCAGGGTATCTATTTTGGGTTTAGTTAATATTCTAAGTAAATAACCCCAATTTAACATAGAAAACTGTATACTCAACCAGGAAGTGAATTCCATGAAGTCTTAGAAATGTAATTAGAGAAATAAATGAATATTGTTTATGTAATTTGACTAGCTTTTCTTATTAACCTCTTATCTACTTTAACATTTGATTTCTTAAATAATTAATTAACGAAAATCACTTAATCACTTATTAAAAAAACTAAAAAAAAGAATATGCCGTCGGCGGATTTGAACTCGTGACCATCGCATCGTTATGCCGCAGTCTTTAGACCAACACGCCATTTACGTTTATTTACAAAAAACTTAAACGGTTTGATGTCGATATCAAGGGGGGTTCCTTTTCTTCGATGCTTGCTGTACATTACCATTTAAACTTCCACCGAAAATTGGTTTGAACGAGATCTAGTAAGTAGTTTTTTTAATACGCCATAAATCGTAAACCGCAATTTACCTTTCATTCAATCAACTCAAATACATATAAAAATTAAAAAAAAAACATTTATTTATATATTGTACGGTGGTACGGGACCCTTCGTGTGCGAGTCCGACTCGCACTTGGCCGGTTTTTTTTTTACGTAAAAAAGTTATTTGTTTTATCATGTTTAGATATCGATACCCATCACGCCTGCTGAGTTTCGCTAGCTAATAGAATTTGACCCTGTATATAAATAAAAATGAAATGCTGGTCGTTCGGTGGTAAGTGCATCAACCGATTTGGCTATTTTTGTTTTAAAATGTTCGTAATAGGTCGAATTAGGTTTTTTGGAAAGAAAAATTGCAAATGTTGCCCGGAAAATTGAAAAATTCGGGAAAAAGTGAAAACGTTTTTACCAATTGGATTTTTGAATGAACTCAAGCAAGACACTATTTAAATTTTGCCAGGACAACGACTGTCGGCTTGTTTTGCTCTGTTGTTGTCTAGCTATTCAATAAAACATCAACTACCGCGCGCATTCTGGTTGTAAACATAGGTACATACCTACATTTTTTCACAAATGCGTAGCTAACAACCTAAAACCGGGGAAAAGCGGGTAAACTGCTTTCCACGAAAGTCTTCCGCAGACGCGGCGCTTTTAGTCGTGCGACGGAATGTTGCCAACTTCTAGCGTAGGCTATCTTTCACAGTCCTAAAATAATATTTTACCGAACCCTGATTTAATGGAATTTGTTTCAATAATGCAAAAAAACCTTGCATAGTACCTACATTACACATTTGCACTCACTCTGAAAATAAATAGGTATGGCAAAGATGGTATACTTGGCTAGATATTTGTCTTCAATCATAATAGGCTTATTGTGATTGAAGATATTATGGGACATATTATTTATTTATTTTATTGTATTTTGTACCTATATTTTTCAGAAAACTTAGGTACAGCTAGACTAACATGTATCTTTAGGTACATATTAGTCAATAGTTCAACTGCTAATAACACAAATATAGCCAATTACAAGTTTTCACAAATGACAGCGTTTTATATTATTATACTTACATTGTTGATTTTAAATTTTGTGGTTTTGTGTTTTTTACTAACATTAGGTTGACTTTTACTAACAACAATGGATTTTTAATCTGAAATAAATGTGTTAATTATTATTATATTTTTTTTAAAGTAGCATTTATACTTAGTCCTACTCTACCTAGAAAAAGGAGTTTCCTAAAGCAGGAATGTCCATTATAATTATTATTGTATTTTTATAGGGCTCTCAATAGATGACATTGACTACGACAAGTATCCCTGCGAAGAGTTCCAGTTGGAGTGGATCAAAGTCTACCTAGCAATATATTTGGATGTGGATCACCCCTCCGATGCGCATATTTACAAAGTTTATACAGAGATTCAGCAACTATCATTGCTGTCTCACTTCATGTGGGGAATATGGTCACTTGTGCAGTATGAACACTCCGATATAGATTTCGATTTCGGCAGGTGAGTTCAATCAATTTGGGTTAGAAACTAAAGCAACTGCATGCTGCTGAGATGACAATGCTAAGGCTGCACTAGTGGACGGCTCTTTTTCCCGTTTTTTATCCGATTGTGTTCTAAATTTTCTCCCAAAAGCAGTCCCCAAAACGACGATAATATTCATCTACTTATACATTCATTTAGACTTTAAGAGACAAATATATGTACAGACGCCAGCACATCAACCTCGAAAATCGATTAAAGAAATTTGACAGATTGTAGTAATCTGTCAAATTTTTTTGGATCGATTTTCAACTTTATCACTAAAGCATAAGGTTCAAAGTTGATTGGGAAAATGTGACAGTTTCGGGTAGGTTGATGTGCTGGCGTCTGTACTTACTTTTAAACTAATAAGTACGTATAACAGTGTAATAACACTGTTATACGTACTTATTAGTTTACTACAGCTACATTCACCAAAATAATTAGCTAACATTTCTGAAGTTCATTAACTGTAAAAGCACTAAATATTGCTCTAATGAAAAGATAAACTGGATTGAGGGACAAACTTTGCCGTGAGTAAACTACTGTCCCCATATATCGACATAGGTCGCGGTTAGTTCGCCAAATGCAAATAAGTTTGTAATCATCCTTTTTTTTAATTTACGGTTGTCGGATTTTTTCCTTTACTTGTGCTAAGTACATGACATTGCTTCTTGCCAAATTTCATGATTCTAGGTCAACGGGAACCTATAGGGTATAGGTTTTGATTCCCTTGCGAGTGTCCAAATATGCGGCATAAACGGAACATAAACGCCCGTATCTTTCTTTCTTTAGAGTTGTAAATCGAGATTTAAAACTCATCATAATTTGAGAGTTGTTAGATTTTTCTGTTTGTTAGAATTCGTTTAGCCCCAATCAGAAAAAATATTCTTTCGAAACTTAAATACTTATTTGAGTGCTTTTTTCAGATATGCTGAAATAAGATTGAACCGATACCATGAATTGAAAGACAAGATATTTAAGCAACTGAGTTGATTAAACGTTTTTAAGGATAAGATTGTAAAATTATCATTCATTTAATACAAATACTTACCTATAAAAAACAAGTACAATAATATTATCAAGTAGAAAAACTCAAGATAAGATATTTATTTGTATTGCTTAGCGATGCTATTTTATTAATACCAAAAATACATTCCTAATCATTATTGTTATTTTTTGTGTATATTTAAATATAATAAAATGTTAAACATTAAAACAACTTACCTTATAGGAATGCTTTTTGTTTATCC
Organism: Amphipoea lucens; assembly: GCA_947508005.1. Classification (NCBI taxonomy): domain Eukaryota; kingdom Metazoa; phylum Arthropoda; class Insecta; order Lepidoptera; family Noctuidae; genus Amphipoea; species Amphipoea lucens. Next base: position 13,035,032 of record OX382362.1, read on the forward strand.
CTACATGATCCCTAGATCCCTACGTATCAAATGGGCGCGATAATTTAATCCTATTACGGTACTGTCCAACAGTAGTTTCTCGGGATAAGTTGTAGGTACAGTCAGCATCAAAAGTCGATTAACACTATCATTTTTACATGTTATTAAACTGACAACATTTTTTTTCAATAAACTGATTTTTAGCTTTTCACATAATAGACAAGAGTATATATTCTAAAAAAAATTCTTCTGCCGCAATTTTGAACAAATATTTTGCTCAATAACTAAGATTAAAAAAACTGAAGTGTTAATCAACTTTTGATGCTGACCATACAAGCAGATGTTATAGGTACTACTGGTCCTTGAAGGAACTATTTAAGGGTGAGTTGCCTATGGCACTGAAACGCAGGCTCATGGACATGTGTATTCTTGCCTTCTTAACCTATGGTGCACAAACTTGGTCTTTGACTAACATCCAGAAGTCCAAACTCAAGGTCTGCCAACGAGCAATGGAGCGCAGTATGGATCGTGTTCGAAACACAATTCTGCGCTCCAAAACAAAGATAGTTGACGTGGCTCAAAAGGCTGCTCAACTTAAATGGGACTGGGTAGGACATGTCTGCCGCATGCCGAACAAACTGTGGGCCCAAATAGCGCAGAATTGGTGCCCTGGGACAGTGAGGCGGGGTCGCGGCAGACCACGTAGGAGATGGCGGGACGAGCTGGATAGGTTCCGTCAAAACTGGAGGGAGGACGCGCGGGCTCGCGAAAAATGGAAGGAGTGGAGGGAGGCCTTTGCCCAGGAGTGGGACAGCGCAGGCTAGATAAAAAAAAATGCCATAATATTAAATGATCGTTGCTAAATGTTAATCACAGAGTACATTTCTATCTGACTAGCTGCGCCCCGCGGTTTTATCCGCATAAGTGTCGATCCCGTGGGAATATCGGGATAAAAGTAGCCTATAATGTTAATCCAGGGTGTCAGTTACCTCCATACAAAATTTTACCAAAATTGGTCAAGCCGTTTAAGCGTGAAAAAGTAACAAACATATAAACACACACTCACAAACTGTCGCCTTTATAATATTAGTGTGACAACAGCTGCAAGGGTTAAACTATGGTTAACCTTGTACCGACCGACTACCTTAATTATACTGTAGTCTTTGCGCCCGACTTCATATCGTCGACGTAGGATGCACCTAGTTAGGTGCATCCTACGATACGACGATATGAGGTTACAAATAAAAAAGTCATGTAAGTACATGACTTTTTTATTTGCAACCTGTACAATACACAATAATGATGCCTTTGCCGAAAAGTTATTTAGAATTACTGTATATTAAGTATTTGAAAGGATTTCCTCTATGATTTTTACATAAAGAAGCTCGTGAGTAGAGGTTCTCCCACATTGACTCCACAGTGTAAACAGTGGGTAGGTATCTGTCACTACCTACTTGGTCTGTGGACACTACCTAACGTTCGTATGAGTTCCGTCTAAGTAATTGGTACCCGCGTGTAAAAGGATCCTCATACATCCTGCTCAGAGAATTCGAGGTCTGACAGTGAGACAGGTCACTTTCGTCAGATTTAAGATATAATGTATCTAATATCACGCCCGCATTCCCCGAGGGATCTAGCACAACTCACAGGTGAACAACATTACAACACACTAAACTTACATTTCGCCGGTACGGTAACGCTGCCCGACCCAACGATCCGATCGAACCCAGGACCTCAGCCAGGCTCAGTAATCGAGCCCGTGACGACCGGACCGATTAGACTTCAGTGTGCTTCAGTTGGAGTAACTTTAGTTACAATAAAAGCAAAGATTTGATTGCATCAATCACTTGATAACACTCATTTAGTTATAAACATCATAATGGCGGGACCAACTTTTGTAATTGAAAGATTCTACCACGTATATTTAGTACCCCTTTAGTACTATTTTGTACCTGTCCTTAAATTTTTGTACCTCACACGGCATAAACGGAATTTCACGATAACTCTGGTCCCGCCATTATGATGCATCATAATGACGAGACCATGGCTATACTCCAAAACTACGACGAATTACATCATTCTGATCAAACCAGTATTTAGTACCTCCAAAAATCAACAGTGGGTGACGGAGATCTTAGGAGTTTCTTTACAAAATTAATTTTTCGTTTTTGACATTTTCTACGCCTGAATAACTTAACGAGCAAATATACTTCAAGTAAAAAGTGGCAGCTACATTTTGTGCAGGCGCTTTATTATTTTAAGCATATTATTATTATTTATCATTATGTTAGGTAAAATAATATGGGTTAGGCCAAGCAGGAAAATTATTATATACGTTCTTTAACATATTTTGTAAAGGTATTACTATAAATAATCTGTACATCCTACTTTTTAAATATGTATGAAATATTCATCCTGACATTGTTGCATCGGCCAATCACAATCGCCGTATTTTCTTCGTCCCCCGGCCCGCAGCACGCAGTGGTGTGGTGAGTCGTGTGCCTAGACGAAATCAGTCTATCAGCTCTCAAGTGGCTTAATTCTTATTGGCTGGGCTGGGACACAGGTCTCCTCTCTGTGAGAGGCAGTGGGCCATAATCCACCACGCGGGCCACTAGATATCTTCGACTTTTTTGGTTCTAAGACATGCTAGTTTCCTCACGATGTTTGAGAGCAGTAGTGGTGAAATTAAATACACAAAGTAAAGTGCCTGCCTGGGTTCGAACGCACGGCTTACAACACGTAAGTCAGGGCAGATAACACTGGGCCACCATTACTCCAGATTATATGATAATGCGAAAATCTGCATATTATGATCTTATATATAGGTATCATTAAATGATATACAGGGTGGTCAAAAAGTCGTGGATCAAACGAAATAGGGAGATAAAGGAGGTAATTTCAGACATTTTTAAATTGAGAAATAATTTTAGGTAATGCTTCAAAATTTTTGGAAAAAAATTATGTACGTTTGCCCCGCACGGCCCCCCAGAATTTGCGATTTAGGTGTGCACCAATGCAATGTACTCGCCTCTAGGAGTATATGTACCTACCGGTTTCTTTTTCAATGTATCTCTGTACTTTTGAAGAAATATGCAAAAAAAGGGGGCCGTGCCAGCCAAACGTTTTCAGCACGGCCCCCGTGTAACTTGAAAAATATAATTATAGCGAATTAAAAGTTACGTTTACCAATGGAATAATCGCAGAAAAACTATGTGTCACTAACACTACAGAGCTTAAAATGCTTAAAAAATCACAGATACGTTTCCAACAAATCACATTGATTGAACCTTATCCTATCCACATCTATTATTATTTGTTATTACGAATTCACAATATCTGTTACGGTACAGTGGGCTTCAAAGAAAAGGAACCCCTTTAAGTTTTTTGTAATGTGTTGTATATGGCGTGCTGGTCTAGTGGTTAAGACTGCGGCATAGCAACGCGATGGTCTTGAGTTCAAATCCTCGGACGAGAAGTTCTTTTTTCTTTTTTCTTTGTTTCTTTTATAGGTTATTAGGTGATTTTTGTTAATTATTATTTAAGAAATCAAATGTTGAAGTAGGTATGAGGTTTGTAAGAAAATCTAGGCATGTTGCATAAACAATATTCATTTATTTCTCTAATTACATTTCTAGGACTTCATGAAATCCACTTCATGTTTGAATATACAGTTTTCTATGTGTGTTAAATTGGGGTTATTTACTTAGAATATTAACTAAACACAAAATAGATACCCTGGGTGAGGTTTAGAACGTTTAATATTAGATAACATTTCATTTATAGATTTTTCTAGAAACAACTACAATAATATTTATTCATTTAAAGTTGTGAAAACATTATTTTTTTATACTTTGTATGATCTTATCGGAAAAAAAGATTAAAAAATTAAATGTTGTCATTTGTGCCTGTGAATTACAGAGGAAGAACCAACATGCTAAACTATAAAAGTATAGCAATATATATCTTTCTCTTTAACACATTTTCTGATAACCCTTATTTAACACAACATTAGAAATTATAAAAATATGTGAGGTCATTATGGTGCATCACACATTACAAGACTACTTGTAAACAAAAGTATCTGGATTGATAATAATAAAGGTTGTTTATTTTTGATTAACTACGAATTAATGATCCCACAAATATTGGGAATTATTAACACTTGCTCATACGTTCCAATGTAATTTTATCAGATCAGCATAGCTATTCACAATCACTCGATCCGCTTCCGTACCGTATCGAACATCAATCAATGTTATCATAGGAGTCCTCTAAGCGCTGTTCACAAGTCCAAAACCCGGAAATTTCGTCTCAGTTTAAATCAAATAGACCATCGTTGTTCTTCCGATAGCTCTTTGCTGTCGGGGGCAAGGAAAATCAGGTTATCGAAATGTGTCATTTTCGATACGATAGCTTGTCGTAAGGTTGTGAATAGCTATGCAGTTACACAATAAATCTGCCGAGTAAATTGCCTATTAATTAATAACGGAGAGAATGGCCGTCACTGTCTATCACTTCTTGAAGTCACACTTGAACGCGTAGTTTTGAAGGGTGTCACTGAGTGAACTTCCACAATATTACGGTGTCGCCCCGATTCATTAGTGTAAACAATTATTGAGCAAGGGCCTTGGCGATCACATTTCACATCACCAGTCGCATGATACCTTTGTATCCATCTACGAACTGTTTTTCTCTGGAAGGAAAATAATAATATTAGGAATACATAAAAAAATCCAACTTGTCAGTAATAATGCAACATGATTGCAACAATAAATACATAACGGAGAAGGCATGTGTGTCTCGTTATTATCAGCCATATTACAACTACTGTGGGCGAACTATGGGTAGTATGTTGGGTATTGCGCAATAGAAAAACGGTTTGCAGTTCAAATCAGATTATAATTTCACGAACAATTTAATCACACTAGCAAATCACACACTATAGGTACACGATACAATACAACCAGATACGGAACGCGGGACAGTTTCTGAGCGCATGTTGTTCGTTTGATGTCCGATGTCCAAGAGGCTCCACATCGTTCTGTCGCGCTGTTGTCGACCCCCCACGAACTCAGGCTAGACTCTGTCAAGCGCCGCCAGATGGCGCTGGCGTTCCGAATAGTCAAACGAATGACCGGTTGCGACATACATATATGTGTATAACGTAAATCTTACCGTTATGCCCATATCTCGTTCTTTATGCTTTGTTCCTGTTCCCAGAGAACAACAATTTTAGAGTCTGCGTATCACTGGTCAGTTTCCCTCAGTCGTCAGTTTATTTAATTCCAGCCTTCAAAAAGTTATTAATCGAACAATACTATCGGTTAATATAATCAACTGTTCAAAAACTTAATAAATTGGATAATATTTCGACGAAGATAATTACGCGCAAGCGGATCGACACGAAAACGAAACGATTTGAAAAGTAATTATACCCTCAATCACAGTTTAGTAAATAAGGCGAAGAAGTATTCTAAATTCAATCTTAACTCGCAGTTCATACAGCTAGTTAAGTTTCTGAAGTAAAATTACGGTAGGTAGGGCAACAATCGGAATCAAGCACATTCTATTCAACCAAACAAGAAATCTATGCAAATTTCAACCTTATTTTTTAGTTAATTGAGGAGTTACGAATTGCATTTTGTAAAACAAGACGGTAAGGTGTTAGTATTTATAATACGTGGTGGAAGTTGAAATTTAAACCTTAATATCTAGAAGATTAGACCGTTATCAACCTTGTTCGATATAAAAGGAGTAAAGCTATTCAAATTTTCGTTAAGATGGCTAACTGATTCAATAGTCTAGTGGTATAAGGCGCGGTCTACGTGATCGGCTGGCGCCTGGTGATGCGGGTTCGTATCCTCAATCGCACGTAAAGTGTCTTTTTGTAAGTTAAGTTATTCTTGGGATACGGTTCGGGCAAAAAGCCGAAAAAATACCATATTATAATTAGGTATTTAAAAACTTTCAAATAATATTTGAGTGGGATCGGTGGATGCTCGGGCAGAGATGGATGCGGCGCGCGGCAGCGGGGGAGGGAGCTGCTCGAGGCCAGAGCCACGTGACGCGCCCGCCGTCGCTCGAGCGACGAGCGACGGCGGGCTCGAGCGCGCTCGGGCGATAATCTTTAAAGTCTTGAGGGGTTCCTTTTCTCTGAAGCTGTTCGTACATAGAACGTGTTAATAAAGTACATTCCTTGAGATTATGAAACTTTTTAATACGCTATATGTTTTTCAAGTTACACGGGGGCCGTGCTGAAAACGTTTGGCTGGCACGGCCTCCTTTTTTTGCATATTTCTTCAAAAGTACAGTGGTACATTGAAAAAGAAACCGGTACATATACTCCTAGAGGCGAGTACAGACGCCAGCACATCAAGCTACTACAATCTGTCAAAGTTCTTTAATAGATTTTCAACTTTAACGCTAAAGTATAAGGTTTAAAGTTGATTGGGAAAATTTTACAGTTTTGGGTAGCTTGATGTGCTGGCGTCTGTACATTGCATTGGTGCACACCTAAATCGCAAATTCTGGGGGGCCGTGCGGGGCAAACGTACATAAAAAATGAATTGCTCTTGAAATTTGGTACCTAGAGCCGCAATAGAACTTTTGTAGTACTGATACATTATCTAGTAATATAATGACAACACCATTTGTTTTAATCACATTTTTGTTTTAATTAGTATAATTGTAAAAGAACTCTGTATACTTACAAAAACATTCATACCTTTTAGGGCAATTAAATTACGGCCATGCTGTAGAAAGATTTTTTGTTGGAAATTACCTCCTTTATCTATTTCATTTGATCCACGACTTTTAGACCACCCTGTATATCAGATTATTTTTTCCATAAACAATTTCATAATTATTGTATTCTTTATGAGTGAAATAATATATCTTAAACCATGAATAAAACAAAAATTAAAAATATTTTCTCTTTTTATAAAAATCAAAACACCGTCTTACATACAGAATAAATTCATTAATGAATATTATGGACATTATTAGTCTTCATCAGTGGAACTTAAATTTATATTCAGTTCACTATGTTAAATGTATATAAATATAGATAACAAGAAAATTACTGCCTCTTTAAGGTCAACATTGTTTTCAAAAATATGGTAATTGGTCACTGAAGAGCATCAACATGTTATCTACTAATTTAAAACAATATTGACCTTAAAACTTCTTCCAAAACTTAAAAACGAAAAAATAACAGTAGTACAACCCTTATTCATAAAAGACAATGTATTGCACGACTCATAATGCATTGCATTGCAATGCAATGCATGCATTAGAGCGCTTTACGATGGAAAAAAATGTTTTCCTCCTTTCTGCAACTGTTTCTATTGTTATACTCCTGCTAGTACACAAAACATACTTAATTTATATACCATTGTATAGATAATTTAATGGAGATGAATTATGTACTTTTCAAAAATTGATTTAATGCAGTAGAAACAAAAAAAAAACATCAAAATAATTATTAAAAAAAGTCTGTCAATCAAGTGTGAAACCTGAAAACATTGAAGCTTGCGAAAAAATCTATTGAGTAATTTTTTTTTTTAGTAGGTTCCTGTCACCCATAGCAGTAACCCTATTGAAAATGGCTCTTTTATTCAAAATAGTTTCATTATAATTAATAAAAAACTAACTAATTTATATTAGTTAGATATTATTATATATGGTTTTTTATACAATCAAATGAGCATTATGAGTCGTGCACTTTTTGTTTTCTTAGTTCTGTTAACTTTGTGTAAATGTGAGAGAAGGCATTCTTCTAATTCTTTTATATCATCTTTCCAGTAGATATTTTGTAAACATCTGTTTATGAATAAGAATATGGTCATATTAATCATTGTAAAATATTCAGATATTGGAAGCATCAGTTTTTCTATAGTTTGGCTAATATCTAGTTACAGTATGTTAATAGAACATAATACAATTAAGAATTGGCCGGTGACACTTTCCTTCAAACTCATGCAATAGTTCATCAATATCATTATCTAAATCATCACTTTGAGCCATCTTCGTGACCATGTCACTTATTAAAAATGCACCAATAGTAGCTTCTTCATGGTTATCTTGAATATCCATGTTCACAACATGGACAGGTTGGTTGTAAACAGACCTCTTTGAACCAAACCATTCTATGACTTGATCATATACTCTTTCCTCACATGTTATTATGACATCAAATAGTTCAGTTGATGTCTGGAATTTCTCTGGACTGGGTTTAATTCTTCTGTTTCTGTCTAACATATGTAGTATACCGTTCTGTGTATAGTATACTTTATCCTTTTCCATTAAATCGTTGTAAATATCGTCATAGGGAACCCCAAATTCATAACAATTAGGACGATCTGCAGAAGAACCTGGTAACTTAACCTTTTCACCGGTGCCATAAGACTTAACTTTAAAGCCTTTCTTCGCCAGAAATGCGTGAGCTTCCATACTACGGTTCATGTTCGAAGAACATACAACCGCTATGTAGATATCACACATTGTTAAAGTTATTTATACTTCGATTCTAGATTGAGTTAAGTCGAAAAAAAAAACATTGCGTTTAGCTATGATTTTGAACAAATTGCATAAGTATTAAGTCCTCTCATTTTCAAGTCTCATACAATACAGGGACAAAGCAAGCATGAATAAAACAAACAATAAATTCTTTTGTTTGTTGTTTCGTGGGCTTTACCGTGTGCTGTTTAATGCCACCGAGACCAAATTTTTCTAAAATCGGAAACAGATGGCAACTGACTGGCTGACAAGTGACAGTTAGTATGTCGCGTCGCGTGTCGATGTCAAATTTAAGTTTTTAACTGTTTAATTTTTTTTTTTGCTTTTTGGATAAACAGCTTTTTATACTTTAGCATGAATTTGACAGCTAGCTCATAGCTGCTAGCTGTCACTAACAAGGTTTGGTTTCTTGACTAACCTTTCTCCTAAACTTATCCAAATCTTGTCAACTTTTTTAAACTTAAATAAAATCAAATTGTAGTTTGGTGTGTAGTAATAATAACTTTGTAAATATATATTATGTAGGTTTGTGATGTTTTAAATGTATATGTATACAGGATGTCCCTGGAAGTATGGATCAAATCGAATAGGGGCGTGGGCAAGGTCATTTCCAAACTTTTTAACCCTGAGAATGTCGGTGAAATTTTTTACGGTTCAGAAGTTATGTATGACCAATTTTTATTTTTTTTCAGTCATTTCGCATAGTGCTCAAAGACAAATAATCATAAAAAATACTGTCAAGGCTGTCTAAAAAAAAAAAATTATAGCCCTGATAGTTTCTTTCAAAGATTTTTTAAAAACGATTTGATTTCTCTTCTCTTTTTTTAGTTTTTTTTTTATTTATTTTTTATTTTTTGGTAAATGTTTGGAAATGATCTTGCCCACGCCCCTATTCAATTTGATCCATACTTCCAGGGACATCCTGTATAATATGTATTCTTCTTTTTCTTCGTCTTTTTAGCTACTATTTTTTGTAACTAGTAAACCACGGAGTGCAAAGTTCGACGGCTCACCTCGCTGTACTGCCGTCACCACATGACGTTCGCAGAATAGTCGACATCGGCTCAGTTGCAAAAAAAAAAGGTTTGGTTTCTTAATGTCCATTATTATCCAGAAGAACTGTTGCAACCTTGTGTAGACTGAAACTTGGCCACTGCTGCTCTGGACCACATCTTTTTCTCTTATCCATTATTCCCAATCATTTGACTTGTACCAAAAGCTTTCCAAAATTAAAATCCCCCTCCTACTAACTTCCATTCCCTCTTGACTAACTTTTATCCAAATCTTGTCAACTTTTTTTAAATGACAAGTATTGTATCACAAATAAACGATTTGATTTGATTTAAAAATGAAAAAGTCAAGCTTTTTTCATATGGTATGGTATGGTTCCTATGGTAGGCAGAAACTACAGAACGCCACTTTTTATGATCCTCGTTGCAGTGGCTAGCAATTTCAAAATCTCACGACAGCAAATTTGTCGCTAACGAAGTCAAAATGTGGCCAGCGAATCCATTCCTATACTATGTCATCATAATCAATACTTTTACCTTTCGGTAAAGCAAATCTTAAGCTTTTATTTTCTCTCCATTAATAATTTGTGTAATCTTTAATCAGTCTATGATGTAAATTAATGGACACACGGCTACACATCAAGTTATACATTTCCAGTTTTAGTTAACCTCGCATTGTATAGGTTTTTCGTACAATCAGAAGTCAGCTTATACTGGTTATGTGGAGCCGTCCGTACACACAGCCTGTGTCGGCTTCGGCTATACTCCTAGGAGAGGCTTCGCGGGTTGGCAGATGTCACACATCTTTGAATTTGGTTCTAGGACATGCCGGTTTTCTCATGATGTTTTCCTTGTGTTTCTGAAGGTTACCTACGGCAGTTGCCTGGTTTTTTAAATTTCGTAACAGGCCCCCCTGTTGTACGCACGGCGACACATCAAGCTATACAGGGTGAAATTGAATTCATGGGCATCATTTTAAGGGGTCATTGTAATCATCGTTATGAACAACTTTTAATATGGGACCAAGACTGAAATCACGAAAAAAAATCAGCTCTTCCTTATATTTTGACGAGTTACGTGAACATAAATGCAAGGAACAGCAGATTATTTTTCGCGATTTTGGACTTAGTCCCATAGTAAAAATTGTTCATAACGATGAGTACAATGACCCCTTAAAAGGATGCCCATGAATTTAATTTCACTCTGTATATCTCTAGTATCAAACTTCTCATTATACAAAAAGCCTTAACAATTTAATGCGAGCTAAAACTGGAAATATATGCTTGATGTCGTCGTGAGTACTTTGTAGTATTTACTTATTCCATGGTTGGAGCTCTGACCACGGATAAGTTAGCACAGGCGGAAACACATTATTAAAACGCGACGCGACGCAACGCGTCGACACCCGATTTGCACCGTGCACATTACCAACATGCGACGCGACAACATACTAGCAATTTCTGAATACAGTTAGCTGACAGCAGTGGAAGTGTATGGTTATTTAATAAATAACGAGTCAGATGAGAGTGAATTTCAACAACTATGATTTTTTTACCTAATTTTGGTGGAAATTTTTGTTTTTGAATTTTTAATGAATATAAGAAGTTGATATACAAGAAATACGTATCCAGTTACTTACGTAAAATGTAAGAGACATGAATTTATTCCTGATAGCTTCTAATATATTGTTGACACAAGAATTGGTAAGACACCCAAATTGATATCTAACACCAAAATTAGAAAACCTATTAAAACTACCTCATGAAGACTGAAGATTTGATGCTTGGGTACAGACGCCAGCACATCAACCTACTACAATGTGTCCTTTAATAGATTTTCAACTTTATCACTGAAGCATAAGGTTCAATGTTGATTGGGAAAATGTGACAGTTAGGTGTAGGTTGATGTGCTGGCGTCTGTACATATATGATAGTTAAACGACTCAAGAAATAGAAAATTTCATGTCATGTAGAACAGGATATCGTTTTACCAACTCAATTAATTGTTCGGCGGTCATTTCGCTAAATAAATGCAAAAAATAATAATATATTGGCATAAATTCCGTTTGACAGTTTGAAGATCAGGGATGGGGTCAAAGAATGCATATACGCTCTGGGACAGTTCTCGAACGACTGACGCGTGGCGTTGGGTGTTGTCTAGAAACATACCGTGCGCGCCGCGTCTGATGGCGTGTTTACCCCCACCATAGGCAACACACCGACCTGCCACGTCTGGATCGGGTGGTGTGTGCACGCATGGCGTCGCGTCGGATGTTCATAGTGTGATTCTGGTCTATAGAAAACAATACATTTGATTCGACTCAACACGCATCGCGTTTCATTGGGTCGCGTCGCGTTTTAATAATGTGTTTCCGCCTTTAGTAGGGACACTCTTCTGACATTACAGTATGACGCGACGGCGAGGAAAAAAAATTACGAAGGAATGTGCGTGAAGTGAAGCAAATATTGTAGTCTGTGACTCTGTCTGTCACTCTGTCATCTGTGTCTGTGAAAAACAAGTTGTCTGAAAATATATTTTATTTTAGTTAGGTTATGTTTAAGCTGAATAGCGCCGATTGACATAATTCGATTCAAACCTTTTCTAACATGAATCAATTATTCAAAAACTTAAGTCTAACAAATGTAATAACGAATCAGTTGAAGAACATACACACCAGCTCGTCAGCCTTAGCATGGTCGAAATCAGATAATACACCGAAAAGATTTTTAAGGCATAATAAAAAGATATACCCTCCACAGTCCCTCGATGAAGAACCAAGACCGGCTGTAAGTTGCCACTAATTCTTTACATGTAGGTGTAGCCCGAATAGTCTAGGGAACAGCGTTATCACTATCATTCCACAGTTATTTGTTTTTTAACTAATTGACACTTAAAACTAAATTGCTAGTCGTCTAAACCACTAAGTCACCAATCCTTAGATTATCATTTGTAAAATGTATTACTTTTGATGAACATGATACAATTATTATTATCTATACTTAGATATTCCTATGAACACAACACTTCAAATAGGTATCCAATCATTAATTGTACATAAATAAATTCTAAATCTGGTTAGTAATCTACCTACATTGTAATTGTAAATAAAAAAATAATATCTTAGCAGCTATGCTCTGTAGTCAAATAAAAATGTAGAAAAAAAAAAATGTAAGTGTATTAAAATATTTAGCAGGGTTCGAGTCAATATTGAAGATCCTTTTCAATGCCTTCATCAACTTTATCTTCTTCCTGAAATTACAACATTTGTGTTAAAACTAAAATATTTGTTTGTTCAAATGAAAGGGATATTAGTATGCACTGAAAAGTATTATAAAAAAAAAAACAATAATATTTATTGATTTTTCAAAAATACCACACAATAATAAAATTAATATATTTCAGTTTGTATGTCTTCAAAAGACCAATATAAAATACAGTCCTGAAAAGCTGTGGTACATTGCCAGTTTCATTAGAGGAATGACAGCAGACGAGGCTGTGAAACAACTCAGCTTTGTGAACAAAAAAGGAGCAATTTTTGTTAAAGAAGCCATACTCGAAGCTCAAGACCTTGCTGTGAAAGAACACAATGTTGAATTTAGGAGCAATTTGTGGGTTGGTAAGTACTTACTACTGTTTAATTTCTAAACATTAGTTGCACCCTACAGGTTAGACTACAATGTGCATTGTACAAGCCTCTTTAAGCTCCCATGACTTAGTTAAGAAAACCCTTGCACCTTTTGTTACATACCCAGTATGTTCCCTTAAAACATATTATTATAGCAAGAATGCGTAGATACTAATTAACACTCAATTCCTGTTTCAGCTGAATCCTTTTCTGGTCAAGGAATGGTGATAAAAGGAATTAGAAGACATGCCAGGGGGCGCATGGGAGAAGTAAGATACCAGTACAGTCATTATTTTGTAAGATTGGAAGAGGGAAAGCCACCCGTAGACTATTATAAGAGAAATCCACAAACACCACAACAACAACTTGATAATTGGCTGGAACAAATGAGGAAGAGAAAGATTATAAATTCATATTAAGTTGTATATCATTTATTAACATGATTAATTAGAAATATAAAATAGCATAGATAATGCTTTTAGTTCTTATTTCATTGTTAATTATTTACTTACCTTAACAAAATATTATTTTGAATGCCATATAAGACATTTGATAAAACTTAACTAGCATAACATGTCATATTCTTGATAAAAATAAATTATTATCAATTTAAATAGCTAATTATTATTCCTCAAATTGATCATGAGTTGATTACATCTATAAACTTAATAAATTAATAATTTGTTTCTCATAAACATAAGTAGTATTCATTTTCAGAATATGAGCAAGGGACTGTTTCCACTTCAAATCATGGCCTTACTGTATAGTTCATTAATAGGTATACTTGATACAACATTAAAGTCATTCATATAATTATGAAGTATTAAAAATACATTTGCCTAACATAATCGGTACTGGTAATTATTAAAAATTGCCTGATAAAAGTAGGTTAATTATTGGCTTCCTTCCTTTTATGTTGTAACTATTACTATTAAGATTTTGAGAACTTCTGAGCAGGGAATCAAAGTGTAACCTTTTATATGTGTTAACCATAACCTTTTAACCGCCCTACTTCTGTTGTCGTGCCTCTAGCTCTCGAAAAAAAAAAAACGTAGAAATAAATACCGATTAAAAGACCTGTGGTGATGTAATAGTAATACAGATTAAACGAGCTGTGGTATTTGGTCGTATACATATATATGACCCGAGCGGAATGGACACGAAAATATTTGTCGGATTTATCCGGCGTAAGCGGTTAAAAGGTTAAGGGAAGGTTCACATCTGACGGAAGATGCGTCGGGCGTAACATCGATTGCGTCTATTTATTCGCTCGACGCACTACACTATTTGCGCTGTAGCATGGTGCGGGTGACAGTTTCAGTAACATTTCGTTTCACTCTTGAAAGTTGCCGCGATTTACAATTTATGACTTAGTATTTCAGTTGTACCACATTCGTAATATATTAAATAATTAATAACTGTAGTAAATTAAATTAAACCCAACCAGAATGTTCTAATCAAGAAATAAAATCAAATTGAATGAAAAATTAAGCAAAGTGTTATGCGTATAACGTAACGCCATAGACGTATTTAGTGATGGGATGTACTGCTACGATGGATAGTCGATATTTTTTATAATAAAAAACGTATATTGTGCGTAGGTCAATTTTTATTTTTAAAAGGTCTAATTATACAACAGAAAATTTATAGGGTAAGGTTGCTTAAAAGGTTGCTAAAAAAAAATACATGTTATTCGTCTAAACCCATATCAGAGTCAGGAACATCTGAATTGTCACTCAATTCATCATCTGAATCTGTGACGGATATTATTAACGATGACTCAATTATGTTGTCAATATGTATGTCACGATCCCAATCAGACATAATGTCCCTTTTTGTTTTATTCACGACCTTCGACCAGTCTTCAGGTTGAACATTGTTGATGGCCTCTTGTAATAGGGCCAACATCTTATTTGCCGTAAATGGCGGCGAAGTATTATTTCTTGCGGCGTAACCTAAAAATAAACGAACTTATAAAAAAAAGTATTCAAATAATCATCAATCAGCCTAATCTAGTATCTGGTAATGTTTTTAAACTAGGTACATGCTACGATCGGAAAGCTGATTTTTTTATAAAGCTTCAAAATGGGAATTGAAATTAAAAGCATACCTTTTATTTGGGCCCAAATCAGCTCAATAGCGTTATACTGGCAATGGTAGGGTGGTAGTCGAAGGACCTGGTGGCCTTTTTCTTTTCCCATCTCGTCCAGAGCATAGGTAGGAGTTGGTGGCTTATGGCGTCGGACTAAGGCAATAAGCTCCGTCTTTAACATTTTTATATCTGCTGTAACTCCGTTTTCACTCAGCCACTTCACCAACTCGCTTTTGCGGTTGGATTGGTTTGGGGGTTTATTAACTTGCACCGAATGGTAGGGTGCGTTGTCCATTATTATGGTCATAGGCTCTTTTAAATTGTTTAATAGACCTATGAACCAATCTTTAAATTTTTCGTAATTCATCTCCTCATGATACTCCGAAAAAACATCAAAAAACACCGGGAAAACATCGTGAGGAAACCGGCATGTCCTAGAACCAAAAATTCAAAGACATGTGACATCTACCAACCCGCACTGGGCCCGCGTGGTAGATTACGGCCCACTCCCTCTCACAGAGAGGAGGCCTGTGTCCCAGCAGTGGGAACATTATAGGCTGATGATGATGATGATACTCCGTAGTTTTTTTTGACTTAAAAGCCAGCAAACAATCAGGGACGAATCCACTTGCTGTACCTGCGTGACAAATAATAAGGCGTTCGCCTTTGCCTTCCGGCACTTTGGTACACGATTGTGCCGTATCGTCGGTCCAACTTTTACCCACTGTGTGGTTGGCGTTTAGCCACGTTTCATCCAAAAAGACAACTTTGCTCCAATCACTTATGTTTTTGGCCTTCCTTAAAAATCTACATCTTGCTAGGGCAATGTCAGTCCTCTCCATAATAATCTTTCTTTTGTTAACTTTTTTGTAAACAAAGCCAATATCTTTTATAACTTGCCGTAGCGAAGTAATACCTCCTTTGAACAAGTCAGCTTCTTTTAATGATTTTAGAAGCTTGAGCAATGTGGGTAGCTCCATTCTTCTATAATAATCATAAATAAGATTACTAATAGCAACCTTAGCAAAATCATCCAAATCTGTGATTGGCTTCACCTTGGTCCGCTTTTTGTTGGGTGTCGATAATTTATTTTCAAACATCCCATCTTGGCCAATTTTCTCACGTGTTATACGCGAAACAGTATTGCGGCCAATATCAAGAGCTTCGGCTACTCGTTCTACAATATGATTCAATGGTAACAACGGTCCATTATTTTGTTGTTCTCTTTCAAAGTAGTCTCGGAGGCGAACAACAAGCTCCCTGGCCTGACTACCCAAAACAGTTTTTTTTGTATGCTTAGGCATGGTAATAACAACAAACTCAACAAACTTATAACAAATAACAATTTAACAAAAATGAAAACAAACAATGAAATCGTAATACGTGTCACATTAAGTCACAATATAACGCGGTTGCACTCGTACTCGCACTCACAGCATCGCACGGGTAAACAACATGGCCGCCGCGCCGATGCACCATAGAGCAAAAATGTTGTCACGAAAAAAAAAACATAAACCCGATTTTGATTATTTTATATAAGTACAAAGATAATTATGTAGCCATAAAACATTTATATTGACAAGTTTATACACGTAGCACACACGTAGTTACACTGCACAACTGAATAATACACTAATTTTCATAACAATATTAAAGAGAACTAGATTCACGCTGCGAGTATCGTTAGCGATAAAAATGAATTGCATAACCTCACATCCCTAGTCATGTGGTACTGACAAATGTCAACGTCATACGGGCAACTGTCACCCGCACCATGCTACAGCGCAAATAGTGTAACGCATCATCGGTTGAGTGTGAACGGTCAAGTGTTTTTCTATACATTTGTCTGTTCTGGCGTTACGCGACCGATAATACGCGACGCATCTTCCGTCAGATGTGAACCTTCCCTAATATCGCTCATTTGGAGAAACATCGACGTAAATGTATTTTTTCCCAAAAATGAGTTAAATATGCCAAAGCACTTAAAAAGCGTAGAAGCAAAAACAAAAAAAGTAGCAGTTACGTCGATGTTTCTCCAAATGAGCGATACCTATGTGTAAAGCCGGCGCCAGATACAGTTTCAAACATTTGAACACTTCGTTGATTGTTATGTGTGGCACCGTTGGCACGGGACTTTGAATGTGTTCAAAAATTGAAGAAAGATTTGCAATTTGCCATGCAGTATCGGCACTGTATTACAAATCGGTGTTTTAGCGCACATCAAAGCGTATAAAGTTGGAATGTGTTCAAATGTTTGCGTAGCCTCCAACACTTGTGCAAAGTTCAGTTGCGCGACCGTTGCTGTGGCGAAAGGTCGTGCGCGGTAGGAAGTTTTGTTTATGACTGCGTGCGCGTACGTGCTTGAATAGTTCAAGATCGTAATTTTCAAGATGGACTGGAGCAACGAATGCGTCCTTGAATTTGTGGAGTTGCTGCAAGGGGAGCCATGTATATATGCCATTTTCGTCCATCTTATTTGTCGTCTACCAGCATAGTACTGTGGATAAAAATGTTTGCAAAGTATGTCCGGCAGGCTTCGACAATGTGTTCAAATGTTTGAAGCTGTATCTGGCGCCGGCTTAACAGAAATAAGCATTTTTAGGTATATTGCACGGTACCGCAAAAACGCGCGCCGGACAGACAGAGTGAGAGACTGCGATGGCAGTCCAGTCGGGATTGCAGCTAAATTGGGTACGCCGCATTTTCCGTTTAACACTTTGATATCTGTTACAGATATATGGGTTGATAAATATTAAACGCCAATATGTCCACCATAGATAAATTAGGTACCTACGTATACTTAGTAAAAAAAAAAACTGATCATTTCAACATTTTACAAATTCAAATATGTCCACGTATTTACTACGAAAACATTGGACAAGTCCAAACAGACATTCATATCAAAATCCAATACTTACGTCCAAACTGACCAACCAAATCAAGCGATTGGCCATGATGGCGGCCAAGCCATTAATATTTTTAACCGACTTCAAAAAAAGGAGGAGGTTATCAATTCGACTGTATTTTTTTTTTTTTTTTTTTTTTTTTATGTTTGTTACCTCATAACTTGCGACTGGGTGAACCGATTTTCATGATTCTTTTTTTATTTGAAAGCTGGTGCTTCCCGTGTGGTCCCATTGTCACCATTTCAATATCTGATGATGGGATCTTAGAGAAATCGAGGGCAACCCTCAAATTTTATAGGCTCACTTATTGTTTTTCGCTTGTTTTATGAAGTATCTTGTGTATTTGCGTATGGTTGTCACCATCTCAGGTAGCTGGGCTGATGATGGAAGGTACAACTCCTTAACAGTAAGAAGTTACTCGAACAGGAAAGGACTGTTTTAGTAAATTGTTTTGATGTTTGATAGGGCATTTGCCACATTTGGTCTCATGATCATCAAGTCATGATCTGATGCTGCAGTCAGGATAGTCTGCAGAGTACCTAACTCCTCGACAACTAACAGCAGATATATCGTGTTTAGGCTCATTGAAAAGGGCTCGATGTGTGGATAAACGTACTATTAATGAGGAACACCGAAGTACATAAAGACCTGATGCTGAAGCCAGGAGCATCAGAAAAAGTACCAACCTTGAAATTACAGCACCGTAGTCGTGTTTGGGCTCATTTTAAAAAGGACTAAATTTTAAGTTCAATGCAATGTTGACATAAGTCTGGCCTGATGCTGCAGCCAGGATTATCAGCATCTAGTCTAAAAGCATCAGGTCAAGATTTGATGATGGGATCCTGGAGAAATCGAAGAAACTCTTCAAATATTATAGGCACACCTATAGCGATTTGGGTATTTTTTATAGTAACTCGTGCATTTGCTCTCGGAAAGCACTATTTGGTGAAGTGGAACTGATGATGAAGACCACAGATGGCCATCGGAAGTACTCAATAATATCTAAGTATTTCACGGGTTGCGATTCGATTACTTTAATATGGTTGCTAAGCAATTTATGCTCGTCACAATGTGAATGGTGATATGGAGCTGATGGTGGACCTGGAGAACTCCTCAACAATTAACTTCCCTGCATCGGGAAAAGCATTTTGTTTGTAAAAGGCGATAATCACTAGGCTATTGTAACTTAGATAAATTATAAGCAGACCCACTAAAAAGCGTGAAATAAAAACTTTTTAAGAAAAAAAAAACCGACTTCCAAAAAAACACTACAAAGTGAAAAATAACTTTATTTCGGAAGTCGGTGGCAAAAAACTAAAATACAGATCCAAAGACACCGACTTCCGAAATAAAGTTATTTTTCACTTTGTAGTGTTTTTTTGGAAGTCGGTTTTTTTTTTCTTAAAAAGTTTTTTTTTGTTACAGATCGATTCTAATACGGTTCCGCAATTAAAATTTATTTGAAATAGTTTATTAATGTTAAAATGGACTCCTAAAGAGCAAAATGTTGAACCTGATAAAGCCAGGAAAAGGACAAATATAAAGACGCAGCAGAAGAGAGCAGAAAGAAATTGGTTTAGTTCAAAACCCAATAACCTGTTAGGGTTAATGGAGGGACACCAAAGGAAACTAAAAGTCCAAACCAGTTTTAACGATTGTGGCGGTTTATTTGATTCGTTATATTTCTACATTGCCATTGTCAAAGTACGGTGAAATAAACCTTAAAATCTAAGAAACAACGTCGTCAGCACCTGTAAACGAAAATACTGTACTATCTCCTTTTCACTTATAAAGGACATATTGGCGTTTAGAAATTAATCAACTCATATTACGGTTACACTTTTGTAAAGCCTTGTACGGACGTACAGACGCCAGCACATCAAGATACCCGAAATTGTTAAATCTTCCCAATCAAATTTGAACCCTACGCTTTAGCGATAAAGTTGAAAATCTATTAAAGAAATTTGACAGATTGTAGTAGCTTGATGTGCTGGCGTCCGTACCTGCAGTACTGGAGGTACGGACTCGGATCGTTCCTGTGTACGCGTAACCGACTACGCGTACACATTAAAAAACATATAAAAGTGTTACTTTGATTCTGTTATAAATTCATTAAGTAATACTTATAATTCTGTAACCTTTATGAAGGTGTTCTTAAGTCCCTGCTTCTGAGGTTCACTTTATAATACCCTGATAATACCTACTTTAAGATTGTTTGTTTGAAAGATTGTTGGATAGGCAAGCATTTAAAAAAAGATATAGATTATAAAGTGAAATCAAAAGAACACCTCTAAAGAACGCTTAAACCTATATCATAGAAATTATCATACACTTAAAGATGTCCGAGGCTCAGGTTTCTTAGGTACATAACCATACAGGAAAATTGAAACAATTACGCACATTGTGCCAATTGCAAACTGTACAGTTAAGTTGAAGTCAAATATGTATATAGATGCTATACAGGATATGATGATTGCAACAGAAGTTGCGAAACCCTTTAGTATATTATCTGCATATTTGACAACCACGGCAACTATGAGACCACCTGCCGCTTGTAATAGGACTAGATACCAAACGAAACCATCAAAGCCTTTTAGCAAATTATTTTGAGTTCCTTCATTTATAAGATAAGTGATGGTTCCAAATGGCAATGATAGTAAACTCAATTGCACATTTCTCATCCATACCTGAAACAAGTCAACAAGTTTTATTCAAGACACACATCACATTGCTTTTGATTACATTCATAGATAGGTTGGCCCTGAGCTAGGCCTTTTGTTTCATATGAACTGTTTAGTTCATTTGTTATGTAAATTTAATAAGCTAGGCAGGTAATAAATATCAATTGATTAAAATAAAAATATGAGGTGAGTACCTTTCTCAATAATAAATAGTCTTATTGTTATTGAAAACATTGCATAGTAAACACTACCTTTGACTGCATTCAAATGTTTTACCAGTAAACACATGAATGCAATCAATGGTATTAGGCATGCAAATGTTTTTTTTTTTTACCATAATTATCAGTGTCAGTAGAAAAAAAGGGATACAAGCATCAAGGGACCCACACATGATCAGTATTAAGCGTTTTATATAATTAATTTTGAACTTACAGATATGTCTGATTCTTTAAGTACTTTTTCAAAGTATATTCCAGCAAAACCAGATAAGAAACAAGCTGCTAGTGCTGCACCAAATCCTAATATTTTGGATTGCTCTGGTAAATGTGAATTAGTAACCCTTGCTTTTTCCGTGGAAGATAATTGTACCAGAGCTACTCCTGCTGCTAAGATTGCTAATGCCAACCACTGCCACTTCTTGAGATGTCTTTTCAATACAAGCACAGCAAAAAATGCTGTTGTCAATATTTTTAATTGGTATGTCACCTGAAAATAACAGCAGTCAGTATTTAGACTTAGGGTGGTTGCCCATTTCACAAAAGAAGCGTCGGGCGTACAGCAAGATTCAAACTTGATGGCTGCTCGGTATTTGAGGCAAGTCGCTGAGCAGTTACAAATTCATGCGTCAGTGGGGGTGAGGGGTGGAGCACTGAGCAGCCAGTAGCTAACTTCAAGGCCGCCATAAAGTTTGACGCGAACTATAACTTTGTTAGTATGCTTGACACACTAAGGCCGGCCTCATACGTCCGGTTTCCTGATCAGGAATTCAGATTCGGAGACCCTGAATGCACGCATTTCATACAATCGTTTCGAAGCGCAAACATTCTTAAATATTTCGATCCGGAAAATATAAGAATGCACAGAAGCCAGCACATCAAGCTACCCAAAACTGTAAAATTTTCCCAATCAACTTTGAATCTTATGCTGTAGCGATAAAGTTGAAAATCTATTAAAAAAATTGACAGATTGTATTAGGTTGATGTGTTGGCGTCTGTACCTATGCGGCTATAAGGCTGGGCGACCCTTATAAGATTGGTCGCACATATGACGGCAACATTATAAGGATCGGTCAACCTTACACAGTCAACCGATGATGCGTTATTGTGTCGAGCGTACGTACATGTTAGTTAATAAAGTTACGCCCGACATATCTTCTATTAGATGTGTGACCTATGGGTAGGCTGGGTTTCCACCAGACATGAGCAAGGATGCGTAGCAAGGGATGTGTGTGAAACCAACCAATAACATTGCTTTTTCTTTACAGCTTGAACTAAGTTAGCTTTGGAATTGGTTAGTTTCCTCACTCATCTCTGGTGGAAACGCAGCCTTAGCCTTGTTAGTGTAACTACACTCATGCTGTAATTGTGGTTATTACTTATTAGTTAATACATCCACAGCTTTATCTTTAATCAGGTCTCTACTTGTATTATATGAGGTTGATGTTTCCATTTATACTATGCATCCATTTGAGATCTAACATAATTATTATTTAAATATTCTAAGTTTCAAATACTTTAGTGGATTTTATGAGTTACCTGGTAAGTAGCAGCGTCTAAGTTAGATGCCGACACATATAATAAATTGTTCTGTACAATGTACAGAAATGATGGCACACAAACTCTTAGTGTGTCTCGGACATTTAATATCACTATATTGTACATAGACCTTGCTCCTTTTTGAACACCACCAGACTCTTGCATCACAAGGCACACACATATAATTAGTTTAAATACTTCTGCCATTAATACAGCTGAAAATATAACAATACAATTAATTAGTTACAGTTGTAGCACGACTGATCAACATCATAAAACTATAGTTATCTTCGTTTTTTATAAGTTCCATTACTGATTAAAAATTAGTTCTGCTAAATATTGCAGGAATCTTTTGTTTTGTTCTTTTTTTTTTAAATAATAATATTTATAAAAAGGTGAATATTAAATTCTTACCGGCTGCTGATGAGAACATTTCCACATCTCTTATACGGGCATACCGCATACTAAGACCTAATACTGCATTTTGCAATGTTAATACCACCAAACTTACATATTTAATGTAACCTGTAAACCCATAAAATATACACACACTAATCATTATGTCCAGTATTCTAAAACATTTATGAAGTGCTTTTAAATGTTATTATCAAATGTGTCTTCACTGAGGGAAGAGACTTCTGCCATGCAGTGGCATGAGAGGCTAGAATAGAACATAATGTACTGTTTACCATAATTATTAATTCTTCTGTTGTGAGCATATGATTGTGCTTTTTTAGCATCACCGTCCATGGCTTCAGTACTGTTTAACTCTGTGGCGGCAGTTGTAAGGTCTTCAGGACATTCAGCAGGCTCAGCTACGTGAGCTACTTCACTGACAACCGGCTCTCTATTTACTGAAGCCTCATGAGTTGTGTCAGTTGACTTCATAGGAACCTGATAAGGAAATTAACTTATATTACATTTAATCTACTTTGAATTGGCGATAAGCTAAGTGACTGTATCAACACTAATTTGATTTTACTACTGATATCACTGAACACCGATTTTGTATTTTAAGAAGTCTATTGATATCGCAATGTAATCGCGAAGATGTGGAATAAAGTATGGATATGGTATTTGTGGTACTTAAAGTCAAACTGATTAAAAAGTGGGTGTAGTTATGAGAAGAATGATTACAAATACAATGATAATATGGAGCTACGTACTTACAACACCATAATTTTTTTTTGTTGGCCAGATACCAACAAATCATTTCAGGTAGATATTTTGAGTTTGTAAATAGGAGATATCTGGGTAAATAAAATTTAAATATTAATCACCGGGTTCATTCCTTCACCATTCTATAAAAATGTTAGAAATTAACGTATTATAACAATGATATTACCGATTTTTGATGTTGCTTCAGTTATAAAATACACAGACACTAAAATTTACTTCATTTGCTATGAAATTCAAAATCTTAATCGCGCTTCTTCTACGAAACGCTGCTGAATATTTTGTGCAGTTTTGTTGACGTCGGCAATCTAAAATGCCAATGCACTGTTGACATTTGAATTGACAATGACATTCGACATCACGTCTCACGATTCATCGTAGACAGAGAATTCTCTTGCCGCGTTCCGAGTTAGGACTGTAACCCCGTACCGAATTAGGTTTAAGCACGCTCAAATCGATAATATCGATTACAGTCCTAACTCGGAATGCACCCTCTGTCTACGCGATTCATAGACATTTATATACAGGTGAAATTGAACACATGCGACAAATCGAAATGGGAGATTGTACTCGTCATTATGAACAACTTTTACTATGGGACCAAACCTGAAATCGCGTAAAAAAATCAGCTGTTCCCTACATTTATGTTCGTATAACTCGCCAAAATGTAGGGAACAGCAGATTTTTTTTTTCGGATATTTAGGGCTTTTAAAATAAAGTACTTAATTTCTTGTTATAAAATATATTAGTACCTCGTGCAGTTGATCAATTTCGTGATTGTATGTTTGTTTGTAGGATAGGTAGTTATACTGTTCCCTATACACCATGAATTTTTAATCACCGTTTTCCTCTTAACGGGTCATTTTACTTATCATTATGAACAACATTTACTATGGTACCAATCGTCACTATGAACAACCTTTACTATGGGACCAAACCTGAAATCGTGAAAAAAAAATCAGCTGTTCCCTACATTTATGTTCGCATAACTCGTCAAAATGTAGGGTACAGCTGATTTTTTTTTTCACGATTTCATGTTTGGTCCCATAGTAAAGGTTGTTCATAGTGACGAGTACAATGATTCCTTAAGGTGAATGGGTAGTTGTAGCCCGCGAAATTCAATTTTTCTTACGTTTTTTGCAATTTTCAGGTCAGTGTCAGGTTGTATCTTGATCAAAATATGATTCGCGACAATAACAGGTACGTATTTACAGAATTATAATAATTAGAATCGTTAATACATCTTTCTAAGTTAGATTTCTACCGTTAAGAATAAATCTCGTATGGAAAAGTGTTGATGGTAGAAATCTAACTTAAAGAGATATATTAATGATTCTAATGACTATAATTCTGTAAATACATGTCTATTATAGTCGCAAATCCTATTTTGATCAAGATACAATCTGACACTGACCTGAAAATTGCAAAAAACGTAAGAAAAATTGAATTTCGCGGGCTACAACTACCCATTCACCTTAAGAGGAAAACAGTGATTAAAATTTCACGGTGTATAACATTTTACATAGCAAATGTGTGAATATGGTCATATAGTTGTAGTAAATGAAAAAATATACTTAAGTCCTATTGAAAAAACTTGTAATATATTCGATTTTCTTAAAAAAAACGGGCAAAGGTGGCTTGTTTGACGGTACTGCAGCGGCCGGCAAAAGAGGCATTGATGGACGAACGTGAAAATACAACATCAACACGGTCATACAACTTTTGCCGGCCACTGCTCGCATGGTATTTGGCCAGAACAGCAATTTCGATTTATCTCGAAGAAGGTTGTTAAAATAATAAGTTCTGCAAGCGGGTTTTACGTAGGGCGCGTTTTGACCATGTCGGACGTATTACGACCAAACTGGCAGCGCAC
This sequence comes from Amphipoea lucens, assembly GCA_947508005.1. NCBI lineage: Eukaryota > Metazoa > Arthropoda > Insecta > Lepidoptera > Noctuidae > Amphipoea > Amphipoea lucens. The sequence goes on from OX382362.1 coordinate 13,060,648, forward strand.
CCCCCGGGTAGTAAACAGTTCTGGTCCTTGTCTAAAGCGGTTGAAACGAATTTCTGTCGTCCCACTTTACCTCCAATGCTGAAATCTGATGGCTCACTGGCTCACTCTGCAAGTGAGAAAGCCAATTTATTTGCATCTCTTTTTGCAAGCAATTCACGTCTGGACGCTGGCTCCAAGCAACCACCCACTGTACCTCATTGTGACTCCTCGATGCCGGAGATCGCAGTTCACATTAAAGAGGTCCGAAGAGTATTGTGCAGTCTAGACGTGAACAAGGCAAGCGGGCCTGATGGTATTCCAGCAAGAGTGTTGAGGCAGTGTGCGCCTGAACTGTCTCCTGTATTGACACGCTTGTTCCGCCTCTCTCTTGAAAAAAGAACGGTGCCGAAATGCTGGAAGCTTGCAAATGTTCAACCAGTGCCCAAAAAGGGCGACCGTGCAAACCCTGCCCATTACCGTCCGATCGCCATTACCTCCATTCTGTGCAAGGTTATGGAAAGGGTACTGAACAGTAAGTTGCTGACCTACCTTGAAGACAATGATCTCCTCAGTGACCGTCAATATGGCTTTCGCCGGGGGCGGTCAACTGGCGATCTACTTGTGTATGTCACGCACTGTTGGGGCGAAGCCATCGAGAAACACGGCGAAGCACTTGCTGTATCGCTTGATATCTCGAAGGCCTTTGACAGGGTCTGGCACGCCGGTGCGGCCGGTCTCCTCAGTAAGCTTCCTGCTTATGGCATCCCAGCTGGTTTTTGTAGCTGGATATCAGACTTCCTTAGTGAGCGGTCGATCAGAGTAGTCGTTGATGGCTGCTCCTCTGACCTTATGGCTATTGATGCCGGAGTTCCTCAGGGGTCTGTTCTCTCTGCAACTCTTTTCCTGCTGCACATCAATGACCTACTTCAGCCTGGTATTGTTGGGTACGCGGATGACAGTACAGTTTCAGAGAGATACTTGTCCAATGCAGGGGCCAGCGGGTCCGAAGTTCGATCCTTGAGAGAGGCCATGGTGGAGCGGACAGATTTGACCTTAAGCCTTGTCTCCCAGTGGGGTGATGACAATCTGGTCTCTTTTAACGCCACCAAAACACAGGCGTGTCTTTTTACCGCCAAAAGGAGTCGTTTTGACCAGACTCCTTCTTTTCGGGGTACATCTGTTCCTGTAACTGATCGGCTCGAGCTTCTAGGCATGGAGTTGACATCTAGTCTCAACTTCGGCGCCACCATCGAGTACAAAGCCCAAACTGCGGCCAAGAAGCTGGGCATCCTAAATAGGGTGAAACGATACTTTACGCCAGGACAGCTTTTAACCCTATACAAAGCACAAGTCCGATCCTGCATGGAGTATTGCAACCACCTTTGGGATGGCTCAGCGAAATACCAACTTGCCGCGCTTGACTCGGTGGAACGCAGAGCTAAGAGGCTCATTGGCGACGTAAAACTGGTGGATGCCAAGCTTCACAGCTTGGCTCATCGCCGCAAGGTTGCCTGCCTGTCGGTCTTCTACAGACTGTACTTCGGTGAATGTGCCCAAGAACTCCACGACCTCATTCCACCGGCCCCCTTCTACCTTCGGACATCCAGGCGCACTGCAAGTTACCATCCCTACCTGGTTGCTGTTCCACCAATTCGCACTAAGCGTTTGCAAATGTCGTTTATAATGCGCACAGCAAAAGAGTGGAACTCTCTATCTGCGTCTGTTTTTCCGAGCGCATACAACCCGAATCTCTTTAAAGTGAGAGTGAACAGGCTTCTTCTGGGTAAGCTCGCTCCATCGTCGACTTTGTCTCTGTCACCTTTGACCTAGGCTAGAGTCAAGAGCAAACCCATTTCAAATAAAAAAAAAAAAAAATAATGCTCTTTTCAAATATTTAAACCGTAATAAATGCAGTATAACCGGTAAACCCCAGCCACTACACTTTGTTTGTTTTGGTACACTTTGTTTCCTTCAACCTTGACATTAGTAGAATCATCGATAAAACGAGAGAGCCATTAAACGGGAGTCATTCCTATAAAATTGGAATTGGAAAAGTTATCTGACTATTTGAAAATCAGTCATTCGTGAAATGAAATTGGATTTGATTCTCTGGATGTTCTCATCTTGCTAACGGCGAGTTTCCAGCATGTAGAATAATGTAAATTATTATTCTTGTGTCGGCACAAGAATAATAATTTGTCGAGACCATTAATATACTGACACACACAACTATCGATAGTTGTATCAGTATATTAATGGTCTGATTGCATTCAATATTTTTTCTGTACCTATAACTTTATTTTACCTATGTACCACAATATTGTAATGAATAAAGTAAATTTTATACATTTACAATCAACACATACTGTTTTTTTTGTACTAGCTGGCTTCTGCACCTGCAAGAGAACTGAAAGGTTATTTTGCAGGTGCAAAAGCCAGCATTTTAACAAAGCATTCTAACTAGGTAATCTAAAAAGAAAAAATTGGTTGTCTGTAAAGTCGGTTTACGGACGATAATTATTTTACGTGATAACGTCATAAGAAAACATCAGACAGATGCGTCACAAGCCGAATGCTTAGGCCGATCGTGCCTCTCTATCGCTTGTTCCGCGCTCTCGCTTGCACGCTCGGCTCAGGCGGAACGTGACAATGAGTCATGTTTTTTTCGTACGTTCAGCCGGCGTTCATCGATTTATAAGATGTTATCACGTCAAAATTTTCAAGTATTAGTTTACCGGCCTTCCTCTCCTCGGTCCAAAGAACCGATATAAATTTATCGTTCCTCACTGGTCGATTTTGAAGTACTCTGTTTTTAAACAATGCGTTTAACGCTTGGAAAATGGCTTGTCCCAATACGGTTTTACCCGATAACCCGTCTTCCCAGAGACGATGGGACGTGCCGCTTTGCAGTTTCAAAGTCAAAGATCTTTATTGTGAGACAGTTGTTGCGTACAGCACGCAGGTACGCGATTAGTCGGGGTAAATGAGAAACAGTTGAGTAAATGTTGAAAAGTGTGAGGCCTCGCTACGGCGAGATCGCGTCGGGTGCAGCATGCGAGCTATATGAGATCTGAAGACGAACTAACTGCGCGTGCGATGTTCGTTCGCGACTGACTGTGACTAGTTTAAACTAGTTTTCTAAGCAAAATGAGCTCTACGGCTTTCGGTGTTGTAACCTGACGACGTGATGTCCAACATTAACCGACTTCAAACAAAAGGAGGTTATGTTATATTAATGCGGTGAAGCTGTCGACAGTCTCGGACACCTCGTCACGTGTCTCGGATTCGTCGAGCCCTTGTCACTGCCGCATGCCGGCGTACCAGCGGTGTTAGATCCAAACGGCTTGGTACGTGACGATGGGAAGAGAAGAGACCAGACGGCATGTCGTTGTTGTTATAGATGCTGGCGGGAAAAATTCCGAATCATTCCCGTCGAATACTTCGGAAGTATTCCGAAATATTCTGAAACTTTGGGAATATTTCAATTGTCAAAAAAAAAACCGGGAAAATTGTATTAACCTATTAAAAGTCACTGTACTCGATTGAGTACAGCGTAACAAAGTAAAATAATAAGGTGTATCACTTAAAATTTACAAGATCTGTAATTTACACTTCGGGATAAGGCTGTACTCAATTGAGTACAGTTACCTCTGATGGGTTAAGATCAAAAATATACACACCTACATACGGTTCAAACTCATAACCTCCTTTTTTTGAAGTCAGTTAATATATGCGGCGTTCGAAACAACATAGGGGACCCATCAAAACCTACTCCTAAGTATAGCAAATACTTAGGTACTTTTCTGAAAACCGCATCAAAACGTGTTTGCTTGCAAGGTTTGCCTTTATTTGTTTTTATTGACTTTTATACGCGTTAAGTAGATAAGTACCTAATGATTAATACCTATCTATGTGACTCGCGAATACTCGGGATGCGAACAGAAGAGCTATATACAAACTAATCAAAAACATAGGTAACCCTTTTTCAAAAAACAAATCAAATATGCTCGGTGGTTTTTTATTCCACAACCAAGTACAGTCACGTCTAAAAATATGTATACACTTGGCAATTTTCAATTGCGATTTTTTCGTGAAACAACGAATACAACGTTGAAATACGACACTTAACATAAACCTATGGGTTCGAAAATACTATTTTCGTAATAACATAAAATTTCATTCAAAAATAAAGGAGAAAATTGCCTTTGAATAAAGCCAAGTGTATACATACTTTTAGACGTGACTGTACCTAACATTTAGAAAAATAGCATTTGCAAAAATAGCACAAAGAAATAAAAATCCTGTTAATCGCAGGATAACATATTTACTTATTTCTTTGTGCTATTTTTGCAAATGCTATTTTTACTTAATCAATCATATTTATAATAAAATAAACATTTATATTTTACTTACTTATGTGCCACTGAAAAATAAATTCACCCACCACACAACAAATAAACACGTTTATTCCTGAATAATTCGGGCGAAATATTCCGCGGAAACATTCGATTGCGGTGTATGAAAATGAATCTTTCACCGGGGGCGAAAACTTCTCCGGGGAGCATCTCCCCTCTTACCGCACCCCGCACCGCCATCGCCTGTATTACCGCTAACAAAGAGTTTCAAATAAATGTCACTAGATGGCACGACATTTATTGATTAATGGTTGAAGTGTAATTTTCAAGTTTTTATTGACTTTTATAAGGTTTATTCATACATAATCAACTCTTATACACACCAAATGATGTAACAATAAGCTTTTATTTCAAATTTCAAAGATGATTGGAATGCACAATTAATAATTATACCAGTAGATGGCGCTGTATTAAATTTCAAAGGTTAACATCTCGATTTTTTTAAAGGGGTTTGAAAGTTTTGGCCCTAAAATCAGCCGCCATTTTGATTTTTTTTCCGAATCGCGGTGCACAACAAAAGTTATATATTTAGATAGAGGACACTTATACAAACAAAAATGTAATATAACATAATATCCTAAAGCGTCAGGTTTCGGAGTTATTCACCAAAATATAAGTCGAAAACAACAAGGATTTTTTTGTTTTTTTTCCCTCTAGGTAAGCATATTGAACTATTGAGGTAATAGAAACGTTATGAAACATTTATGGAGAAGAAACAAAAGAAGAATAGAAATTTTTTAAATAAATAATTAAACACCGCAAACTTCTGTACTAAAAAAAACAAAGATTTAAATGTCAGATTAGTCTCTGGGATTAAAAAACCAACTAAAAATTGCCGTGTTTAATTATTTATTTAAAAAATGTCTATTCTTCATTTGTTTCTTCTCCATAAAGGTTTCATAACGTTTCTATTACCTCAATAGTTCAATATGCTTACCTGGAGGGAAAAAAAACAAAAAAATCCTTGTTGTTTTCGACTTATATTTTGGTGAATAACTCCGAAATCTGACGCTTTAGGATATTATGTTATACTACATTTTTGTTTGTATAAGTGTCCTCTATCTAAATATATAACTTTTGTTGTGCACCGCGATTCTTAAAAAAAATCAAAATGGCGGCCGACTTTAGGGCCACCCTCCATACAAAAATCTTCAAACCCCTTTGTTTTGTTTAATAATATCACTGATAATTAATAGGAGTACGTAGCAGCAGTACAAAAGTACATTGTGCTTTTAACGTCATCTATTCGGAATAAAAGTATAATGTAACCCTTTAAAATAGCTAGAATAATTATTGCCAGATGAAATCTGCTCATTACGTCGGGACATTTCTTTGTATGGGATGAGGCATCTGTATGCTAGTATCGATGCAAAATACGATATTTCAGCAAAAAAAAAATAAAAAGGGGTTTGAAGGTTTTGGCCCTAAAATCAGCCGCCATTTTGATTTTTTTTCAGAATCGCGGTGCACAACAAAAGTTATATATTTAGATAGAGGACACTTATACAAACAAAAATGTAATATAACATAATATCCTAAAGCGTCAGGTTTCGGAGTTATTCACCAAAATAAAGTCGAAAACAACAAGGATTTTTTTTGTTTTTTTTCCCTCTAAGTAAGCATATTGAACTATTTAAGTAATAGAAACGTTATGAAACCTTTATGGAGAAGAAACAAAAGAAGAATAGACATTTTTTAAATAAATAATTAAACACCGCAATTTACAGTTCGTTTTTTAATCCCAGAGACTAATCTGACAAGTGTAATGTCAAACTTCTATACTAAAAAAAACGAAAATAGAAAAGACTTAAATGTCAGATTAGTCTCTGGGATTAAAAAACGAACTATAAATTGCCGTGTTTAATAAAAAATGTCTATTCTTCATTTGTTTCTTCTCCATAAAGGTTTCATAACGTTTCTATTACCTAAATAGTTCAATATGCTTACCTAGAGGGAAAAAAAACAAGAAAATCCTTGTTGCTTTCGACTTATATTTTGGTGAATAACTCCGAAACCTGACGCTTTAGGATATTATGTTATAATACATTTTTGTTTCTATAAGTGTCCTCTATCTAAATATATAACTTTTGTTGTGCGCCGCGGTTCTGAAAAAAAATCAAAATGGCGGCCGACCTTAGGGCCACCCTCCATACAAAAATCTTCTAACCCCTTTCAATAAAATTCATTTTGAATAATTCTGATTTAAAGAAAGGGGTTAGAAGATTTTTGTATGGAGGGTGGCCCTAAGGTCGGCCGCCATTTTGATTTTTTTTCAGAATCGCGGTGTACAACAAAAGTTATATATTTAGATAGAGGATGCTTATACAAACAAAAAATGTTATATAACATAATATCCTAAAGCGTCAGGTTTCGGAGTTATTCACCGAAATATAAGTCGAAAACAACAAGGATTTTTTTGTTTTTTTTCCCTCCAGGAAAGCATATTGAACTATTGGGGTAATAGAAACGTTATGAAACCTTTATGGAGAAGAAACAAATGAAGAATAGACATTTTTTAAACAAATAATTAAAAACGGCTATTTATAGTTCGTTTTTTAATCCCAGAGACTAACCTGACATTTAAGTCTTTTGTGTTTTCGTTTTTTTTTAGCATAGAAGTTTGACTTTACACTTGTCAGATTAGTCTCTGGGATTAAAAAACGAACTATAAATTGCCGTGTTTAATTATTTATTTAAAAAATGTCTATTCTTCATTTGTTTCTTCTCCATAAAGGTTTCATAACGTTTCTATTACCTCAATAGTCCAATATGCTTACCTGGAGGGAAAAAAAACAAAAAAATCCTTGTTGTTTTCGACTTATATTTCGGTGAATAACTCCGAAACCTGACGCTTAGGATATTATGTTATGTAACATTTTTTGTTCGTATAAGTGTCCTCTATCTAAATATATAACTTTTGTTGTGCACCGCGATTCTGAAAAAAAATCAAAATGGCGGCTGATTTTAGGGCCAAAACCTTCAAACCCCTTTCCCAGAAGTATTCCGGAATTATTCAGAATTTTTCAGAAGTTTTGCAACTATAGTTGTTGTCGACGAATAATCGTATTTTTAAATATTTCTCTTATTAATCTAGCAAAATATAATATCATGTTACTTTTTTTTTTATAAATAGTTTTGATTTTTAAAATCAAGATAGAATAATTAGTAGGTACCTACCTACAATATATGAGGAGAAATCGCTGTATCGATTAAAAAATAGTCAAAAAGTTTTTATATCTATTATAATGGTTTTAATTTTACCACGCAGCTAATAGATAAAAAATAGAACGAAAAAATAATGCATGGTTCTCTGTCGCAGAAATACGACACGGGCGGTAGGGGCACGGAAACGTGTCGCATAAATGCGACACAAGCGGTTAAAGAGTCAAAAGATTTTCTACTTTATCGCTACAGTATAAGTTTCAAGGTTGAATGGGAAAATTTGAGTTTCAGGTAGCTTGATGTGTTGGCATCTATATGTCGCAGCGCAGCCACTGGTTCGCCAGAGGTGACCACCAAATCGAAACTGCGGAGGTGAACATGGGTGCCTATCCTTTGTTACGTATGGCGAAGGGGCTGCACTTCCCGCAGCGCCGGAGACGTTGCAGAAGCAACTTTGTTTTGTTTTGACAACAAGTGTTTGGAGGTTAGGTGGTCGACGTCGTATTGACAGATTGGGTTTCAGCGCCAGGCGGCAGAAAATGGAACTAAATTTAAAGTCTGCTTGGCAGGTCATCGATCCGAGTAATTTGCCTAGCTGTTTGATTGAATGGCTGAATATCATTCGGGCAGCTAGTTGAACGGCGCCGTTTAGTTAAAAGGCTTGGCAGTTAACTGAACGGCTAATATAACAAATTGGCTGCGACATATACATTAAACCACTAACTTTTACAACTGGTAACACCTATATTTTCTGCAAATAATCGATTCTTATTTTTAGAAATAGTGCAGACAGCTGAGATCAAAAGTAGCAGAGGTACTCATGAATGTAAACCTTTCCTATATTAATTTATAAATTTCCTGCTTTTGGTGTGACTTGTTAATAAAAATAATATTAACCTTCCTTTATGGTGGATTTAATTAAACATCTAAAACATAAATAGAATTGATTACTTAATTGTTACACTTATTTATTGATCATTTTCAAAATCAGCAGGATTCTTGCGTGCAAGACGAGTGTGTTCCCTTTCTACACCTTCGTAAACTAGGTAACCAATGATGAAAGCTGAAACAATGAACAATATAATATTAAGTTAAATGTTAAAAGATTAAGAGTATTATTAGAAGTTGAACTAATCAATAAAAAGTATGTGGTAAATAGTACATTAAGATACATGTGACTTAGTCATCCATTATAGCGAAGGTGCTAAACTCCATGCAATAATGTATTGTGTAATTATGCATTGTATACTATTTTATAGCTTGTGTGATCTAAGCCCGCACTTAAGTCACACTTTTCATTGTATAAATGGAATATGTAGGTACTTGAGTCACAGAAAAGTGCGGGTTTAGGTCACACAGTGCTATAAATTATAGTAACTATGCCATTGTTTTATTTATTGTATTAACCGGTCAAGCCCCGCGCATTACCGATCGGTGACAAACAATATAAAATCAATTGTGTCTCATTAGCGGAGCTTGACAGATTAAATGGTAGATCAGCTATTGATTTCAAAGCTTGCTAGGCAACTGTTTCTACATTTTAACTATAAGTTCAATTACATCTGTCTTGTGACACAGAGATGAAAGGACACTGAAGACCTTCATCTGAAAGTCATTTACAGACAGCTCCTCAGATACGCCGATCGATAGCTTTGTTGAGTGCCAAAGAGATGAGTTACCTCTATCACTTTCTTCATTAAATTCTCAAGCAGATCAATGCTTCCCCTAAAACCTGCCTATCATATTGCATAAGTAGGTATAAGCATTACTGGTCCACTAATGAGTGATATATAAATAAACTAATGGTGTTACTTATGAAGATAGAATTAAGTTTTACTTACGTGGGGCCCACTTGAATACGCTCTCGCGGAATCTACGGAAAATGTTGGGCAATCCATTGGAAATGGCTCCAGCGTACGCGCGTTGTTCATGTGGTGATAACTTGTATGTAATCAATCCTCGGATCTTAGCAAGCTCACCGAAATGCTTTCCCATTTTGTTTGATTATTTCACACTGGAAGCTCAATTATATAACCAATAAAGTGCCCAGTGCAACCAAGAATGTTTATTCTTGTGTCAAAATGAAATGACAGCCAACAGTTACAGTGTTGCTATCGTAAAAATCTGTGCTGCCGTATATGACGTCACAGTCTGGTTTTTTCTTTTATGGGAAAAAATATTTATTTAAAAAATGTCTATTTCTCATTTGTTTCTTCTCCTTAAAGGTTTCTTATAGTTTCATGTTTATCTAGAGCATACTAATTGTCCTTGCTTCTCGTTTTGTCGCACTTGTCAGAAAGGTGAATGAAAACTATATGATTATGTTATGTTCGATACGATACGGAAGAGTATAGTTTGTGAATAGCTATGCAGATGGAGCGAAGAGCGAAGCGAACGCACCCACGTCTCTGTGCCAAAACTGTCAATGCCATTATCATATGATACGACAAATGAAAACTATAATTATATGTTCGATACATAGACATGATTATAAGACATAATTATAGTTTTCATTTGTAGCTATTCACAAACACTCGATACTCTTCCGTTCCGGAACGGAAGAGTATCGAGTGTTTGTGAATAGCTATGCAGATGGAGCGAACGCACCCACGTCTCTGTGCCAGCCAAAACTGTCAATGTCAATTGTCATATGATACGACAGCGACCAAGCGACACTTAGGAGTATAGTGTTCTGTTCTGTGCACTAAATAATTTAAAAAATCGTCAACTATCGTAAACTTTTCATTAAAAATTCCTCAAAAGTTATTGTATGTACTATGTTCTAAACGTCAATAACAATTTCATTGTGTTATGTGAATAAGTAGAACGTTTTAACTGTATTCCACTTTATTTCTTCAAACAATAATTCTAAACTCCATTGGTTTTTGCTTTAGTAGTTTGGTGGGTTTCAGTTTGTAAGCATGGAAGAAGTGGATTCCATTATTTTACATTTTCTTCGTCAGTTAAATGTGTATGTATAAATAATAAGCAAAATATCCATGTATGTGTTGAAAATTTTTGTAGCAGCTTTCTTTTTACTTTGGAAACATTTCAGAAACATTAGTGATGAGGTCAGAAGTCTTAATGAATTGCCTGTCCATACAATTATTGAAGCAGCATCAACATGTCTAAGCACCATAAATTCGTCTGTTAAGGTCACAAGAAACTTACCATCTGGTATATCTCATAGAATAGAAGTGGCTTCCCAGATTGCATCTATTTGTAAGGTAGGCAAATCTTTATACTAAAACTTATTCACGATCTTATATAATTATCATTCCTTTTGTCATTACGAATTATTTTATTACAGGATTTAGGATACAAAAATGATGTGGGTTATCAAACATTCTTATATCATAATGAATGTGAGCTGAGACAAGTGTTTATGTTTTTAATAGAGAGATTACCAAACGAAGGTAAACAGGCACCAACAGGCTTGCCATCTGCCAACAAAAAGTCATTGCTCAAGCAAGATATCAGTAATAAAATTGGAGAAGAACTTAAGACTATTTGGATCCCACCATGCTGCAAACCTAATTCAAATAGAATTGGGGATTTTTGTATCACAGGTGAAACTACATACATTCATTTCATGTGACGGTATAAATGCTTTGGAAGGAAGTTACATCCCTCACATTAGAGATTTTTTTCAGATGTGACTTCTACATCGAGCCAGACAAGTCTAAGTGACGAACAAGTAATAGAAAAATTGCTTAAAATTAAAGAGCTGAGCAAAACAAGTGTATCAGTGTTACCAACTCAACAACCAGAACTTCATACAGAACAACAGATAGCTGTTGAAGATACTGAAATAAACCAAGATCCAAATAAAAGCCTTAAAGAATTAAAAGAAATGGCAATTGTTTTAAGGCAGAAGTTGGATACACTTCAGAGTGAAAAGAATGTGATGGAGGTTGAATTTTCTCAGGTTGAGTAAATAATTTCACTCCTTTTGTATTTAGGTGGCAATTGACACTTTCAAGGGCACTATATGGCTATAGCCATCATAGCAGTAAAACTTCTATTGTGTATTGTTTACCGCGCCAGAATCTGATGTGATTATTTTATAAAATAACATAAGTAAACAAGGTGTGCTGTAATCAGAAATCCATAAGCAAGAAGGCATCTTGCTTATTTATGGTAGAATTGTTTTAGGAAATACACAAACATGACTATACATAAAGCACATAAATATTGTTATTACAGGCACAAAAATCATTTGAAAGAGCAGATGCTGACTTGAAAAATGTACACAACATTCTAAACAGTATTGGAATAACTGATGTTGATGCAGATGGTGTGGACGAAGGTTTAATAGAAAAAGTACAAACAAACATCAATAGTTTGCACAGGCAAAGTGAAGACTTAACATCAAGGAACTTGTCTATAATGGTGGAAATAGACAAAATTACAAATAGTATGAACTTGATGGAAGTATGTATAAATTATTTCATAGTCTTAACAATGTTTGTTTATCATTCAGATAGTATAATGATAATAATATTTACAGTCTGAGAGGAGCAGGTGTAGAAAGATTTTGAATGGCTTGAAAGAGACTGCAAAAGCATTAAAAGAAGAACATGACAAGAAAGATATATTAGGAAACCAACTAAGGGAGAGTTACGGAAAGTTAAGAGGTGGAAACAAAAGGTTTGCAACAAATATTCTTTTACACGTTGACTGCCAGACAACAGACACAATAGAAAATATATTGTTCGCGGTCAACATTGACTGCGGTGGCAGTCAATGCCTTAATAATATGTACTGAATTCTAGATATTCATAGTGTCTTTTTACAGGTCAATCTACACAAAACGAATTTTGGAAATAATAAGTAATGTTGACAAGCAGAACATGGAGATAAAGAAGATATTAGATGACACAAGACAGTTACAAAAAGAAATCAACACTCTGGAAGGCCAACTAGATAGGTGCTTTTCCATAGCTGATGAGACTCTTTTCAGGGTTAGTAAATAGTAAAATGGGAATTTTAATGTAAGTGAAATTGTATGATAAACATTAAAAAATCATATTTTTTTGTTTTAGGATGCCAAAAAGGATGACCAAGCAAAGAAGGCATACAAACTGTTGGCTCTGCTACATTCGGAGTGTAATTCTATTGTATCCCTTGTCAATGATACTGGTACTTTAGCAAGGGACATTGTTGATTTAGAAGAGAACATAAAGACTGAGACAGCTAAGAGAACTGAAGATACCTTGAGGAAAATACACCTTGATCTCACTAAGATACAGGAAGAGAGTTAAAATGATTTTTACATCATTCTTAGTCAGGAGTTAAATTGGCGCTTTATCCAATTATTGAGTAAAGTTATCTGATTTGAATACTATGCTGGCCTGGGATGCTATACCTCTTCTCTATATTATATGTAAGAAGTTATTTATCATTCCTGTAATTAAATTTATTTCAATTATTAATAATACTGCTTAGTGCAATTTATTTTATGTATCAATTTATATTAGTACTTGTAAAATGTGCAATAAAATAACCATAAGAGTATTCTATTTTTATTCTAACATCCTGGAAATCTATTTTCTTTTTGGTCGAATCTCAGGTGGAATATAATTCTCATCAGAAGTTTTAGTTGCAGTTTTCTTTGAGATTGATTTGTCAACAAGTTGTTCTTTTTCTTCTATTTGAAGATCAACTTGATCTTCATTATCAAAGAACCATAGTTTTTGTTCTTGGTCCTTCATTTCATTTTGTTTTTGTTGGATGAGTTGTATGCGGCGTGCCCGGTCTAGTCTTTGAGCTTGTTCCTCCAGCTTTTCGTCTCTTAATTTTGCCCATGATTGGAATAGCTAAAAGCAATACAAATGAAAATTTAAATTATCAAGTTAACTTATCAGAATATTATTTAAGGTATTAAGTAATTTCAAATAGATATTTTTTTATTATACTGCCTCCTTAGTAACTATATTACTTTATAACTAACCTGTTTTTGCTGTGAAATATCATTCTTGTGTGATTTGTTGATAGCATTCTCAATACCAACTTTCAGTGACTCTTCTAGGGAGATTTCTTCAGAGTTTTGTTCAGATTTTCCCAACTTAGTAATACAGTTTTCTAAAGTTGCTTTTGATTCAGCTTCAGCATTACCAATCTCTTTTTGTAAAAGTTCTAATACCTCTTTATATACTTTAAATGTTTTTTCATTGCTCATTTTTTCACAGAAGGCTGATAGTTTATCATATTTTTTGTAGACAAGCCATCCAATAATCTGCAGGTTATTGTTCAAATTATTGGGGGCTCTTTCTGAAATCCATGATAATGTTTTACCAGACAAAGTAATATTATCCTTGATGTCAAAATGATCATCAAAGAAAGGATTTCGAAGGTATTTAACTCTTATCTTAATTTCTTCAACTTTCTTGTTTTTCTCTGTAGGTGGAGTAGGTTCTGGTGGTGGTGCTGTGTAGTTGCTGATGTACTTATAACAAGCATATTGGCACAGTGAGCATGTTATTTCATTATTGAATTCTTCTTGTAGCATTATCATAGAAGCCACCCTGGCAGCTAGTTCGTAGTTCGGTAATGTTAATAATTTGTCCAATAGTATATTTGCAGTGTAGTCATCAAGGAACACGCCAAAGTTTAGAGGATCTTTTAATATTTCCACCAGGTCTTTGACATCACCAAACTCAATGAAATTCCTCACAGTAGCTTGCTGTGTCGAATCTAACATGTTGCCTGTTTCTGCTGTAGTCCTGAGTTTATGAAGTAGGTCCTTTAGTTCTTCAAGATGGCTCGGGTCTTTAATTGCGTTGGCAAACATGTCAACGTCTATTGCACTTATTACGCCTTTTGAAGCATAATTTTGGTCTAGTACATTATAGAAATCATGTATACTTATTTTATTGAACACAGGCGAGGAGTTCATGTTATTCCAAGCTTCGGTACATTTGTATTCATTGGATAAGAAAGTCTTTTTATGAATAAAAACTGGACAAACGTTATTCTTAAAAAATACTTTTCGGCAGTTACGTAACATATTGAGGCAGAGTTTTAACAGACTATTTTAATTATGCTTAAGTAGAATTTATTTTCAATATTTATGTAAGGTTATGTATTTGCCTCACACACAGGCAGCAGAAAAATTGTCAATGTCAAATTGACATGACATTTGACAATTTTGTTTAGGGGTGCATTCCGAGTTAGGCATAGATATAGAATTCCGTAGATTGGCCATGAGAGTGAATGAGAGCTCCCGCTTTAACGGAACTTTGCTGTGTTAGAAAGAGAGAGAAAGTGACGCTGTTAACAGGGCCAAACACGTATTTGCTACCGGTCCATACCGGCCCCGGTGACTGTTTACGTGAGCGTTTCGGCAATTATTTAAGCGAACTAGAGTGATAACCTGTGATTAAATAACCATAATACGATGGTTTCTTGTGCAGTACCAGGATGTGAATCTTCCAAAAAGAAAAACCCCCAGGATTACTCGTTTCACCAGTATGTTTACAATGTGTTTTAATCGTTATTTCTGCATTAACAATGCACTAATAAGCCGGCTATAAGCAAAATATGATGAGAACATTATTATACTTACGATTTAGATGAATTAGCATGCCTAAAACCACCGTATTTAAGAAATAACAAATAGAGAAATACGAAGGAGTTATAACCTCACTTTTTAGTTATGCGTAGCCTAATTTTTGTTGATATCGACAGCTAAGATAGGTAGCTTCATACAAATGCATAATCTTAGAAAAATAGATTATATTTAAGTACTTATTGTAACAAACAAAATAAAATATAGATATAATTATGTATTACGCACACACTTACATTTTACGCACACTTACAAAATGGTTTTTGGTCTCGTTTGATTGTTGACATTACCAATCTACGGAATTCTATATCTATGGAGTTAGGACTGTAATCAATATTTTCGATTTGAGCGTGCCGAATTAGGTGCACGCTCAAATCGATAATATCGATTACAGTCGTAACTCGGAACGTGGCATAGGTTTCTTCATTTATACGTCAGTGGTTTCTTCGTAGACAGAGAAACTAATGTCTACGGGTTTCTTACATTCTCGATCATTTCAAAGTGAGGCTTTGACATAGAAAAAAAAAACAGATGTTTTTTTTTTTACATATTGGCATTATTAGCCTTAGTTTAGATTAGCAACAAAACTGAGTTTCGCACAGCAATTCCCGGGTAAACAATCGCGGCAGGTTCATATACGCAAGTTATAGTTAACTTCTGCAAGTTTTATTACTAATTTTTAAACTTTGCTGAAAATAGTTCGGCAATCGGGCATAGCAAAATTATTGAATGCGTTGTTTAAACAGATAGGGTAGGGAGGGGGAATGGCGTTCACTTAAGGAAATTGTGCAGGATCGGATGTTCCCGTGGTTTAAATGAAGCGACTTGATGGTTTCATACGTATATTGTTTAAAGTTGGTTATTTTAATTTTACATTTGTGCTTCCGCCATGGTCATGGCGATAGGAGCTGATGCAGGCAATGTGTCGCTGATGAAGAGACGCAAAAAAGGAATGATTTTATACAATGCAAAAGCTTTTATAGCTGTCCTGAATGAATGATGTAGTCGGTGGGAGAGTGACTGAATGAAGGAGTCGGTTGGAGATTGGTTTCTCCCACTCGCCGACAGATGTCATCAGTGTAGCGCCGGCACCGCGCAGTGTTCCTCCTCGCCAGCAGGTGGCGCGGACAGGCGCCGTTTATCCTCGCCAGATGGCGTGGACATACCCCCGGCCTTGGAAGCACAGCTTTCGAAAGGAGTCAGGCGTCGTCGCCCACAGGCTGCGGTGGCAGCGGGCAGATCTTGGAGAAGGCTCGTCTTATTGTCCCAGCTGCTGTGTGGATATCAGCCACTCGAGCCACGCCGTCCCTTCCTGGAAATATACGCAGAATGCGACCTAGCCGCCACTTTAACGGTGGT
Organism: Amphipoea lucens; assembly: GCA_947508005.1. Classification (NCBI taxonomy): domain Eukaryota; kingdom Metazoa; phylum Arthropoda; class Insecta; order Lepidoptera; family Noctuidae; genus Amphipoea; species Amphipoea lucens. The sequence goes on from OX382362.1 coordinate 13,077,133, forward strand.
AGCTGGTCGTCCTTAATGAGGACAAGGCTGCCCAGTGTGATGTCATCCTGCCTGGTCTTCCACTTAGTTCGCAGTTGCAGCTCCGACACGTACTCTGTGGACCAGCGCCGCCAGAAGTGCTGCCGCAGCTGTTCGAGGCGCTCATAGCGTGTCAACCTCGAAGTAGGCTGGTCTGTAACATTTCTCGAAGGTGGCGACGTCAACGGTCGGCCAATGAGGAAATGGGAAGGGGTGAGAGGGGTAAGGTCAGAAGGGTCTGAGGAAAGAGGTGAGATTGGACGGGAATTTAAGACGGCTTCAATTTGTGTTAAAGTCGTGGAAAATTCCTCGTAAGTTAGTCTCGCGTTACCTACTATGCGTCTCAGGTGATACTTGCATGAGCGTACCCCACTCTCCCATAGACCGCCAAAGTGTGGAGAATAAGGAGGAATGAATCGAAATTCAATATTATTGTCTAACGCATAATTAACAATGGCTTCTGATTCCTTTTTTAAAAATAAAGGAAATTCTTTCTCTGCGCCTACGAAATTCCTACCATTATCCGAGAAAATGGTGCGAGGTTTACCTCGCCTACTAATAAAACGTTTCAAAGCTAAGATATAATCATTTGTGGAAAGACTTGTAACGAGTTCCAAATGCATAGCTCGTGTCGTGAAGCAAATAAATAAACATATATAGGCTTTAGTCAATCTAGAACCTCTGCCCTTTCTAGATAATATGAACACTGGCCCCGCATAGTCTACACCGGTTCGCATAAATGGATAGCCAGGCTCCAAGCGCTCAGGCGGTAAGTTACCCATGATGGGTGACAACGTCTTACCTCGAACCCGTGTACACTTCACACACTCATGCACTATTTTTCTTGCTAAGTTTCTAGCATTCAATGGCCACCAACACTCACGCACCGTAGCTAATAGAAGTTGAGGACCGGCGTGTAATAGTCGTATATGTTCGTATCTAAATAAACTAATTGTAAAAGGATGTTTACTACACAACAAAACCGGATGTTTTTTGTCGTAGGTGAAACTAGACGCGTTACATAATCTTCCACCAACACGAATTATTTTATGTTCATCGACAAAAATATTAAGACTAGAAACTTTATTATATTGTTTACAAGTTCGTCTTAAAGGAACATTGCTAACTAAATTATTATAAACGTCTGGAAAAGATTTTATTTGCACCAACCTAATTAGCATTCTTTGCGAAGCGTTCAGCTCGTTTACTGATAAGAAACCTGTTTGGCGGTTGCCTCGGTCAGGCGTTTTGACGCGTGAGTTATCTATGAATCTAAGTATGTATGCACCTATTCGTTTAAGTTTAGTGAATGAAGGGTATCTCTCAAAATTTATTAAGTCTTCGCATTCGATAGAGGGTAAGCAGGTTTGTTTGCATTTTAAATCTGGTAAGCTACGTATATCGAAGTTATCGCGTGTAATTTGATCGAAATAGTGTAAACGGTTATGCAAATAAGACGGACCGTGCCACCATAGTTCGCTATCTTTTAGCAAATCTAAGCTACAACCTCTTGACAACAGATCAGCTGGGTTGTCTTTACTGCGTACATGTAACCACACTGAATCACCTGTGAGTTCATTGATTTCGGTCACTCGGTTTTGCACAAATGTTTTTAGTTGGTGTGCTGACATTTTAATCCAACCCATGACTATTGTGGAGTCCGTCCAGAAATATACTTTACTAAACTGCAACCTAAGAGATTCAACTATTTTCTTATATAATTTAGCTCCTATTAACGCGCCACAAAGTTCCAAACGAGGAACACTGATAGCCTTCAAAGGTGCAACTTTACTTTTAGCACACATCAAACGCACGGTTACGTCAGAACTATCACTATATGTACGCAGATAGGCACACGCGCCGTATGCATCTTGAGAAGCGTCAGTAAATATATGAAGCTCTGTGTATTGAGTGTGATCGCCCTTTATGTGACGAGGAATACGAATATCTTTCAAAAATCTTAACGTGAAAATGAAATGTTTCCAAGTGTCAGCAATTTCCTTAGAAACGGAAGTGTCCCAGTCAATTTTACTTAGCCATAATTTTTGTAGAATGATTTTTGAAATTATGACTGCAGGAGAAAGAAGGCCTAATGGATCGTATATTTGTGATATGATTGATAACATGACTCGTTTAGTTAAGTTTGACTTGTTGTCATGGTTATCAATGTTTGTAACGAAATGTAGCTCATCACTCGTATTGTGCCAACCTCAGGTGCCAACCCAATCCGAGTGTTTTAGTTTGCGCATGCTCGCCTATAAAATGTTCTGTGGATTTGTTTTGAAGTACATCCGAATTGAAAGTCCACTTTCGCAAAGGAAAACACCCCGACTGTAGCACGTCATTTGTTTTTTGACAAATTCGAAGTAAGTTGTCTAGATCATCATCACCTGTGATGAGATCGTCCACGAATATGTCCTGCGTGATGACGCGAGCGATGACGTCATCATCGCACTCTAACGCTAACTGTCTGATACAACGCATACTTAAATATGGAGCTGACGCAGTTCCATAAGTAACTGTATTCAGTTGATATATGTCTAACGGATCTGAAGGGTTATCCCGCCACAATATTAATTGTAGTGACCTTTGGTCAGGCTGGAGAAGAACTTGACGAAACATTTTCTCCACGTCTGCACAAGCTACGTATTTATATTGTCTGAAACGCATCAAAATCGAAAAAATATCGTTTTGTAAGGCGGGTCCCGGGTACTGAATATCATTTAACGATTTATTTGAACTAGTGACGGCACTACCGTCAAAGACAACGCGTAGTTTTGTAGTTGAACTAGATTCCCTAACAACACCGTGATGTGGAAGGTAATATTTTGGTTGACTACAAGTTTCTAACTTGGACATATGACCTAAATCATTGTATTCACGCATAAAGTTAGAATACAAACGTTTAAATTCCGGTAAACGATTAAGTTTACGTTCTAAGGTTAAAAATCGCTTCGTCGCTGACGTATAAGAATCACCTAACGTGTCTGGTGCTTCTCTCAACGGTATACGAACCGAAAATCTACCATTTTCTTCGCGTTTAGTCGTATTATTAAATAATTCTTCGCAAATACGTTCATCATCTGTTAAGGGTACGCATGATGATGAAGGAATATTTTCGAGTTCCCAAAACAGCCGGAGTTGCTTGTCTATCTCCTGACTGAAGTGGCAATGAACGTGAGTAGGTTTTGGGTTCCCTACAAACACAGGACCAGACAATAACCATCCTAATTTCGAATTTTGTAGGAATGGACCACTAGCTAAACGTATTTTATCTGATTCCAAAAGATCCCAAAATCTATCCGCGCCAATCAGCAGATCAATATCCGAACTAACGTTAAATGTCGGATCTGCTAACTGTAAAAACTCAGGAATACGTATACGACCAAATTCTATGTTTATCGTAGGCAAACTGGATGTTATGCATGGCAAGACAATACAATGAAGTTTGGTGTAAAAATCGCTTGTTTTAGAACGTATCGTGACGTCACATGAATGACGCGACTGTGAGACCGATTGTCCCACACCCGAGATTTGAACAGTGGACTGTATATAAGACGCATTTATTATCTTTGATAATTTTTCTGTTATAAAACAGTTTTGACTTCCGTTGTCCAACAACGCACGAGCCGTATGGTATACGTTTTTGTCATCCGCTACCTCTATTAATGCCGTAGAGAGTAATACTGTGTTTATTAGTTTAAATTCGGATGTGCCCGCGTCGCACACAACTGTTTTACTCGAATCGCTGGAATGCAACGTGGTTGTTCGGCTGTGTGCGTGACCGGCCCCTCCGTGTGATCGATCATGCACACATGCAATGTTACTTCCTTCATCCAAGTGTAGCAAGCTGTTGTGTTTATTTTGGCATTGCTTACATGGCCCGAATTTACACTCGCTTATTACGTGACCCGTTCGTAGGCAGTTCGCGCACGCTTTGTTTTCGTTAACTACTCTGATTCTATCTCTCACGGACATGTTGAGGAAGGTTATACATGTGTACAATGAATGTTCTTGATCGCATAAAATACACTTGGGTAAATCCCTTTTATAATTTGTATAACCGCGGTTATTCTGAGAGCGCGTCGCTTTGCTAGATGATGCATAGCTATGTACGCGGTGTGAACTACGCTTATCGCTGCTTTCATTTTTATCAAAGTGAGGTAGGTCCTTTTGTTTAACGTGGTTCGCGCCTATCATTTCCAACGTGTCCGCACGGCTTCGAAGAAATGTTATTAAATCACTAAGTTTGACCTTTTCGCGTGACCCCAAGCACGTGGTTGCTATGTGATTTTCCCATTCGCGCTCCGTTGACGGGTCCAGCTTACTCACGACCAAGAAAATTATTAAAGTATCCCAATTGACTGTGGGTTCGTTTAATGAGCTTAGGGCGCGCAGATTACGTAATATTGTATCAATTAGTTTTCTAATGTGTGATGGTGACTCCTGTTTTAACGACGGAATGTTATGTAACGCTTTGACGTGATTATGTATTAATAATCTTTCGTTGTGATAACGGCTTTCTAATAACTCCCATGCGTGAATGTAGTTGGCAGGACTGAATTCCAATGCACCTATCACTTGTAACGCGCTTCCCCCCAGGGCTGACCGTAAATAGTGGAATTTTTGTATTTCGTCTAAATCGGAACGGTTATGGATCATAGTAATGTATGAATGCTTGAATTCCAGCCAGTGATCATACGCTCCATCAAAGGCAGGTAACTTAATGTCTGGTAATTTTATGTTGACACGTGGTTGAACACATTCTGTTCGTCCGGCTGATGCAATAGGAAGTCCGCCATTTTCCGCGTTTTTTATCAAGCAGTTCGCACTTGCTATGGCCGTAAAATATATTGCCTCTAATGCTTCTACATATTTTAAATTCGCATCAGTTTCCGATTCGGGCAGGAGTAATTCTATTTCGTTTTCTACGTTGTCGAATTTATCGTAGATTTCACTCGCGGCTTGTACGCGTAAAGTTAATTCAGCTACTTGTAATTGGGTTAAGTTAGCTCCGGCGAATGCATCTACATGATTTTTAAATTGGGTTAACCGACCTTTAATGTTACCCCTACGTTTTTTTAATTCGGAAAGAACGTCGTCTACCGCTTTGACCGACATTTGGCAGGCTATGAATGAGTGTTGTGTGGTGTGGTGTAGGGTTAACTCACCGCATGCAAGAATCACCGGGACCACGTGGCTGGCACTCGCGTCTGTAACGTATAAAACACAACTTTAACACAAATTGATTAATGTGGAACGGATGTGACGGGAACAGAGACCTGACCGCTGCGTTTTCGCCTTTCTTCTGGCGTATAAAATAGCTGCTGGTCCAACTGTGGCGCCGCTGCTTGTCGGCGATGAATACGTCTTCACAGTTGTCCATCCGGCTCGAAGGACCAAATTATGTGCAGGATCGGATGTTCCCGTGGTTTAAATGAAGCGACTTGATGGTTTCATACGTATATTGTTTAAAGTTGGTTATTTTAATTTTACATTTGTGCTTCCGCCATGGTCATGGCGATAGGAGCTGATGCAGGCAATGTGTCGCTGATGAAGAGACGCAAAAAAGGAATGATTTTATACAATGCAAAAGCTTTTATAGCTGTCCTGAATGAATGATGTAGTCGGTGGGAGAGTGACTGAATGAAGGAGTCGGTTGGAGATTGGTTTCTCCCACTCGCCGACAGATGTCATCAGTGTAGCGCCGGCACCGCGCAGTGTTCCTCCTCGCCAGCAGGTGGCGCGGACAGGCGCCGTTTATCCTCGCCAGATGGCGTGGACAGAAATCATGGTGTATTTTTTAAATTATTTATTATAAATCAAAATTAAGAAAAGTAACAAAGGCTTTAGTTATCGAGTAATTAACTATTTAACAACAAAAGCTTATATCTTTGACCAACTAGTAGGTACGATCGCGGATTAAGCGCCGTTCAGACAGAAGTAGTGGCATGGACTTAGGCGGACATTTAATAAGGCTACCGGTTTTTTTGGTGCGTGGCGGCATGGCCAACATTGGAACTACGCGCTCTTATTTAGTCAAAAAGATTTCTGTGACAATTTCACAAATGTGTACCAACAGCTCCTCCCCCCTATCAATGTCCTTCAAGCGACAAAAGATCCTTTTAGTACTCTATGTCGGGCATCATCATTCTCTTTCCTTTATACCAATTTATTTGGGGTCGGTGCATTGTACGTCTTTCTCTATTAGTCTTATTCATCTTCTCGGTAGTCACCCCGTTTCTAGCCTGAAGATGATATCATCTTTCACACAGTCCATCCATCGTTCCTTAGTTCTTCCTTTACTGTTATAGCCATCTAAATTCATACTCAAAACTTTCCACACGATATTTTCCTCACTCCTCCGCATTACAACCGATTTCCACTCAACTTTTCAGTCACCGATGCCACTTTCAAACTTTCTGTTATATACTCATTTCTTATTCCATCCATTCTTGTAACACCACATCACATCTCTTAGCATTCTCATCTCAGCCTTTTATCCATCTCTTTTTTGACCCAACATTTTGATCTATACGACCGCAGTTCATTCCATTGTTTTATAAATCTTTCCCTTAAGTTTAAGGGGAGCGAGAGTCCCAGATTGTTGCGGTGATCTGCCGCCCTTTCGTCCATCCATGATCCAGTATTAATTAAGTGCTTACCAGACCGATCTACTTCGCCATTGCTTTGCACGAGTGAACCGAGAATGTGCCAGTTAGCGCTATGGCTCCAGAACTGGAAAGACCGTTGAAATTGCAAAACATAATATATTCAAGCCAACATTCTCCAGCTTCTGTTGCCATTTCTCCAGTCTGCTCTGGATTTCAGGTTCATTTACACCTACAAGAACAATGTCATTGGCAAACAGCATGCAATAGGGTGCCTCTTCCTGTATGCCCGACGACAGACCGTTCATAATCAACAGGAAGAGGTAAGGATTTAAAGCCGACCCTTGGTGCAAACCTAAAGCTACACTGAACTCGTCACTGTTGCCAGCGGCCGACCGGACGTAGGTCCGAGATTGAGTCTACATAGCACGAATTAACTCTATATCCTTCCCAGGCAAACCTTTTTATTACAAGGACCACCACTACACATTCCGAGGTTCCCTATCATACGCTTTCTCCAGATCAATGAACACCATGTGCAAGTTCTTATGTGCACGTCTGTACTTCTAGCACAATTGGCGGAGAAAAAAACTGGCGTCCTGTGTTCCTCGACCTGGCATAAACACAAACTGCTTTGGGGTAATCTCACTCGCCCCTCGCAATCTTTTCTCTATTACTTTCTCCCTGCTTTACTTTGTGTAAATAATTTGATCACCACTGCTCTCAAAACGGCGAGGAAAACATCGGAAGGAAACCGGCATGTCCTATACTCCATTTGTTTAGGTAATTAAATAAAGGTAAACAAAAAAAACACGTGCCGTGGTTATCCAACTAAACGTAATACCAGTCTATTCAGTTGTCATGCTACGTCACAGTTGTACTCTTCAATTTAGCAACGTTATAATTCGTTAATAATGTTGCTAAATTGAAGAGTACAACTGTGACATAGCATGACAAGTGAAGTGAGTGATATTACGTTTAGTCGGCTAACTAAGTCACGTGGTTTTTTTGTTTACCTTTATTTAATTACCTAAACAAATGGAGTATAGAACCAAAAATTCGAAGACATGTGACATCTACCAACCCGCACTGGGCCCGCGTGGTGGATTACAGCCCACTCCCTCTAGGCTGATTATGCCATAATAAAATGCCTTATGACATAATGCTATGGAAGGCTAAAATAGACTAAACGCACCGTCTTATATTTCTAACAGCATCTACATCTCCTTTTCGTATCGATCATTATTGGAGGTGCAGGTGTAAAGGCACTTAGGACACTTCAACAAGCGGGCACGGTCTGATCAGAAGCACCGTTCTCGCATTGGGTGTTGGATGGGTCTGAAGCGGCCGAGATAAGCCGCCCCGCAAGAGATGTTATATGAGGTCCCCATTGTAATTTCTCGTCTAGCGTGATTCCTAGGAAAACCGTTTGATAAATAAATTCCAGTTTTTCTCCATTCAATATGATGTTACATTTGCTAATTCTAACATTAGGTAATTTAATTCGATTTTTTTTTTTATTTAGTACCAAATTATTTATCGTGATCTGAAGAATAGAGTTAATCACGTCGTCAAGATTTTGTGACCGTCGGTCTATTTTAAAGATCAATGATGTGTCATCTGCAAATAACCACATCTTCGGTTGATTTTCAAGTAATTAGGGTAAATCTTTTATGTGAACTAAAAACCGGAAAGGACCCAATATCGAACCTTGAGGAACGCCCATTGCCGTTTCAGACTTTAATGAGTTTACGCTGTTTACTTAAACTTTAACTTTCAGGTATGATCTAATCCGATAGTGCTCTAGTTTCAGCAAAAGTGTCTCATGGATTACGTAATCAAACGCCATAGGGAGGGCGCAAAAGATTCCAACGGCTTCTTGTGCTTCTTTCCAGGCATTAAAAAAGTTTTTTTATTACGCTGACAACGCTCTTTGGTGAAATCGTACTGTTGTTCATGAAAGATGGAGTTTTTATTGAAGTGAGGTAACACTCGATTGAACATCAACTTTTCAAACACCTTACCATCACCTTACTGACAACTGGAAGAATCGACACAGGAGTAATTGTTGGCAATTGTTGGGTTCTTTACTATCACCGGATTTGAACAAAGGCTTCATGCAACAACTTATTGAAGAATAAAGTTAACCACATACATCCAACTTCTTTTAAACAATTCCGTACTTCAATGTTCCTGAAAATAATGAACTAAACAAAACCAAAACACTACCAACTTGTACTACTACTACCTAACTATTTTATGCAAAACTAGCTCGCGATTGCGTCCGCGTGAAATTTTCTGTTCCCCGTACCCGTCGGACCACCATCCCGCGTTTTACTTCGTTTTTGCTTAGTGTTATTTCTGACTTTTTAGGGTTCCGTACCTTGAAAGGAAAAAACGGAATCCTTAAAGGATCACTTTGTTGTCCGTCCGTCTGTCTGTCAAGACCCTTTTTCTCAGGAACGCGTGGAGGTATCAAGCTGGAATTTATATCAAATACTCAAGTCTACTGTCCCTTGGAGCTGTGAAAAAATCAAACTTCTAAGCCAACGCAATCAAAAGATACAGCCGTTTATGCCGCAAATTTTCGACACTCGCAATGACCTACAGGGTACTTCCCGTGAACTCAGAATCTTGAAATTTGGTACGAAGCAACGTTTTATAGCACATATAAAGGAAAAATTCCGAAAACCTTAAATTTTTTATACGGACCCTCGGTGCGCACTTGGCCGGTTTTTTATTTTTGCTCAGCTCCTAACGGTCGAAGCTGTTAGGAGCAATAAAAATAATAAGTTGGCAACCCCGTTGTTGCGAACCCCTAATATCCGGTGTGACATGGCGGCCTGCCTTACCTGTGTAACCGTTGTAACGTTGTTGTAAAACTCCCGTCATCATACATATAATAAAAGGTGTATCATTCTTCACCTGGGTTTATTTTTCAAGTCCTCATAATAGAAGCGTGATGTAAAATAACATAACCTTCCTCAAGAATTGGGCTAAGTATCAAATATAAAAAAGATTTTTTCAAATCCGGCTGGTAGTGTCAGAGATTAACGCGTTCAAACAAACAAACTCTTCAGCTTTATTATTAGATATATTATTCTTCTAAACTCCGGACTGCTGCTGAGAAACCCGTGGAAAACACAATAACTCTGTTACTACGCTCAGCAGCCGCGCTTGCGATCACGAAATCACGATACAGATATAGGACCTAATTATTTGTTGTGATATTTCACGCATATCGTTGTCATTATTGAAATAAATTCGATTAGATATGCTTATTTTCCTACCTATTTTTTAAATTAAATGAATTTTATTTAAAAGGTAAGTACCTACCTAATCAGCGCAAGTCCCCAAGTCACAACGGTACTTGCAGTCCTGCACAGTTGCGGCTAGCCTCTAGTCTAGGTGATTCACGACATTTGGAGCAGAGCTAGATTTTCCTACGTTCGGCTAAAGATATCTTTCAAGCGCAGACAAGTATAGTGACTTTATGGAGCTCTCGTAAATCAGGTCTACTCCGAAGTGGTAAATTGACAGTATCGTCTTCGTATCGGCCGAATGTTCGGTCATTTGCTACTACGAGTTCAATCTATTTGGTTCGGTCGGTTCCGATCCGACTGAACTTCATTCTGACACTTGTTGTGTCGTAAACCCTACTCTGAACGAGAAAAGACTGCCCGATAATATGAGTTTGATAAGAGTTACATCGTGAAATTAATGTCAAAATACACGACAGCAAAATAGCTACCTTTTGAGTATCGTAATCCTATCGAATTTAATGAATTATTACAATTCTATGTTTGTTACTGTCTGTAATTACATAGTTTATCTAGCTTAGTTTCATTATTAGTTTTCATATTCTAATCCAATAAATAACACTGATTAAAGTAAGGTTGTAAGGCATTTTTTGGAATATGTACTCGTAAGGATTGTCATATATAATTACGTAACTTGAAAATGTGTTTTTTTGTTTTTGTAGATATAGAAATAAAGGTCTGAAATGATAGAGCTATGTATAAAACTAATATTCCAATTGGATTTATGTAAATCGGACCACGCATTAGGAAGATATTAAAAGATTTGTGTAAGGAAAATGTACCAACCTACATTTTTTAAGGTTTATGCTCTAGATTTTTTTAAATGTAAACAGCGTGCTTGCTCCACCATTGAACGCACATTTGGGATAGTTAAGGGTTGATGGAGGTGTCTCTTGTCAGCGAGGGAGGTGCACTAGGATGCAGATAGAGCAGGCAGAATAATCGAAGGGTGCGTCCACATCTGGCGAATGTGCCGCGAATGTGCAGCTCGCAAGCCGTTTGCGAGCTGCCCGCGAGCTGCGCGCGTGCATTTTTGTTCGAGCGCCGCTCCTGCGCCGCTCGCGCGCAGTGCGCGCGCGACCTAAGCGCCGTAAGCGGTCTACACACCAAAGCCGCTGACCCGGCGGCACGGATCGCCGGCCCAACCCCTTATTTATTATTTATTTTGTACAATCATGCCGCCGGCTTGCGCCAGCGCGGGCAAGCCGGCGGGGCAGCATGCCGATGCCGACGGCATCCCTCTCCACTCACCGTCAGTTGCCCGCCGGCTTTCATAGAGTAGTAGTAGTTGCTATTATTAAATCACTGTTATCGTCCTCCTCCATGTCAATTAGGTACTGAAAATACTACTTCTGAATTATTCGAAACACACACGTCCAATCTCTACGAGTATTTGGCAATTACTAGAACACCACATGCCGCGGCTGTCGTGCCGCCGGCATTGCCACCGGCAAAGTCGTTCGGCTTGGACATTCTGAAGCCGCCGGGTTAACCCGCCGGCACTAAGCCGCCGGGGCTGTGCCGCCGGGTCAGCGGCTTTGGTGTGTAGACCGCTATACGCTCACAGCGCGCGGGCGGCGCGCTAGCGGCTCGCGTCTTCCTTCCGCCCGCGCGCAGTTCGCGCGCGACCTAAGCGCCGTACGCTCACAGCGCGCGGGCGGCGCGCTAGCGGCTCGCGTCTTCCTTCCGCCCGCGCGCAGTTCGCGCGCGACCTAAGCGCCGTACGCTCACAGCACGCGGGCGGCGCGCTAGCGGCTCGCGTCTTCCTTCCGCCTGCGCCTCAAGCCGTGCGAGAATTGAGTGCGCGCAGATCGCGCGCCGCGCGTACGCCTTTATACGAGCCTTGCAAGAGTTGCGCTAAAGAGACGCACCAAACCATTGCCGTGACTGCACCCGCGCAGCTCGCGGGCAGCTCGCAAACGGCTCGCGAGCTGCACATTCGCGGCGCATTCGCCAGATGTGGACGCACCAAGATGATTTTGAATCAAAGAACTCCCGGCAGGTGACATATCAGCTTGCTACATTTGCTGATGATTTGTTACGGATGCTTTGAGGAGAGTACAAAGAGAGAGGGAAAGACTGATACAATCATTAGAAAATAAGTAATGAAATGTATTTGTACAATAATAAACCACTAGGACTAATCTTCAATTTATTACAAGTAAAACTAAAAATAATGTATAGCATTCAGCGTGGTGCAAATTTCTTCCCACAGTCGACGATTCAGCGTACGACTGTCGATGTTCCTCAAGTTGCCTTGAGCAACCAAATCCCGATGAGGAGAGTATCAATTTGTGCCGCTGTCGGTCTGGATAAGGTGACTTGTTCTTGCAGAATGTTTGTCCATTACTTTCATTTCCAAACTTCCGAAACACGAACATGAGAAAACGATAAGCCCAAGAGCCACTTTACCACGCGTAAAGTGAATAATTAATGTAGTTTATAGTGTATTTAGATTGTTTTTGTAGGTATACACACATCTCATAACTTGACTTTAACACTTTACACCTCAGTCAGCACTTGACGAGAAACGACCGAAATACGATTATCGCTATAGCGATAGCGACAGATGCGATTTGGTTTGAGTTTAAAAGTACTTTTTCTCAATTTTGCAATAATAAAAATCACAATCTCTCCCTTTGTTTGTTTACTTTTTTTTTTTTTTTTTTTTTTTTTTCTGGCGTTGCACTATTCGTGCTTATTGCCAATAACAATATTTTATTTATTAAAAAAACGTAAGAATCAAGTACTCGCGAAATGATAAAATATTACAATAGGAAATTTGGAAATGGAAAGGAGATTAGATGTTATTACATAAAAATAATAAATTATAATAAGTAACAGTAGGGAAATATAATACAACAGAAAACTGTAACCATTTAACGCCACCAGGTGGCCCAACAAAAAGGCCGTCTCGGTGCGTAAACTAAGAACTAAGTAAGTTTATACAGTTTATATATTTAATTAAACAGCTATATCATTATTTACAAGGAAAAGAGCTATGGTTTTATAAATATCTACATTAAAATTAAATAAAATACATGAGATAGAAGTGGGTAAAGGGACTCGGAGGGAAACAAGACTTTGGAAAAGTGAGGAGTGGTCATAAAGGGGGCAGGAAAAAATAAGGTGATTCAGATCTCCCACTTCAGCGCCACATTCGCACGCAGGGTTCTGCACAATGCCAAGCCTGGCAAGATGAGCAGGAGTGCACACGTGACCCAATCGCATACGTATGAATATTGTTGTTAACTTTTTGTTTAGCTTGTATTTGCTAAACCAAGGTTTAACAAAAATGGATGTCTGAATAGTGCGATAAAATTTCCCTTTCACTGATTGCCCGGACCAAAGCTGACCCCAGGATTCCTGTAGATAAACTTTGGGCAGAGCTGCCAGATCTTGGGTGTTATTTTTGTACGGAAACAAGTCTCCACACAAAACGGCATCTTTAGCTAACTGGTCAGCTCTCTCATTACCTAAAATGCCACAATGCGAGGGTATCCACGCAAAATGCACTGAATACCCCTTAACAGAACACCTATAAAGGAGTTCACGTGTTTCAAATATAATATAAGGATTATGAGAATAGAAAGGGAATCTGGCCAAAGATTGTAAGGCACTCCTTGCATCAGTTAATATGAGTGAATTCTGTAAGCCCATCGTAAGTATATATTCGACAGCTTTGAATAGAGCGTAACATTCTCCCGTAAATACAGATGATTCGGGCGGGAGCTTTATTTTTTGGACGATATTATATTGAGAGTGGTATACTCCTACTCCCACACATGAGTCTCTTCCATGCTTCGAAGCATCTGTAAACAAGAGCTGATAGCCCTTCCAGTCTCTATCCATAGTGAAGTTGAAGTTATGGTTATGAGATACGTCATCTCGGTAAATGTTAAGGTTATATTGTATATTTGGTGATTTAATTAATGAACTGTAATTACAGTGAAATATAGGAAGAAATTCAGATTGGTGACAAGGAGCTTCAATTAAATTGTATTTTCTAAAGCTTTTAACTAAGCACGGAGTAGCTTTATGGCTCCAGTAAGTGGATGAATTTACTTCTTCAGAGAGAGTGAAAAGTTTATTTCGCAAAGGATGATATGTAAATTGGAAACACCGAGCCATAAATCTATCAGCTAAAAATTGACGTCGCAAATGAAGTGGAGGGTCTCCACATTCCACCTGAAGACAATTAATAGGACTGCTTTTCATTGCACCTGAAACCACTCTAAGTGCCTTGGACTGAACACTGTCCAGTTTTTTGAGACCAGCAACATTAGCAGGTTCCAGCAAAAATGTCCCATAATCCAATACGCTTCTAATCAAGGTGTTGTACAGTAGTTTTAATGAAAAAGGATGTGCTCCCCACCAAACACCAGCAAGACATCTAATTATGTTGATATTTCGTTCGCATTTAGCAGCTATATAATCACAGTGTGGTAAACCAGTAAGCTGTGTATCCAAAATAAGGCCTAAAAATTTAACCTGGTTTTTAACGGGCATAGGGGTATTATTATACCTTATTGTAACTATAGGAGGCTTACGCATTCTAGTAAACAAGACAATATTGCTTTTGTCAATTGACAGGTGTAGACCATTGGTTTCTAGCCAATTCTTCAGTAAGCATAAAGAAGAGGTTAAAGAAGTACAAATATTTGCAACAGAATGACCAGATAAATATAGAAGTAAATCATCTGCATATTGAAGGACTTGCACTGACTCATTTAGAGAAGATTCCAAATCATAAGTGTAAATATTGTAGAGAATCGGACTAAGTACAGAACCTTGAGGAAGACCTTTCCATACTAAACGGGTAAATGTATTCCCTTCAATATGAAGATTTAAAGATCTCTCTGAAAGCATGTTAATTATGAACTTGGACAGCATTGTTGGAACTTGTAATGAGTTCAGCTTTTGTTCTAGGATTGATACCAGGACATTATCGTATGCTGAGCTAATATCAAGGAAAGCAGCAATTACAGAGTTATTAGAAGAGAAGGCTAAGCGAATATCAGTTGTGAACACACTTAGGCTGTCCATCGTACTTTTACCCTTCCTAAAACCAAACTGTGATGGCGCTAGCAAGTTTTTGCTTTCCAAAAACCACTCCAAACGATTCTTAATGAGATGTTCAGCAATTTTAGCAAGAACTGTAGAAAGTGCAATTGGTCGATAAGAAGTAACCTTAGAAGAAGGTTTGTTTGGTTTCAGAATAGGAATAATTGTTTGAGACTTCCAACTTGATGGAATGTTGCCAGATATCAAAGCTGTATTGAGGAGATTTAAATATATTAAAAGAACAGAGTCAGACAGATTAACTATAAATGAATATGGTATACCATCTTCACCGGGAGCTGAATCCTTAACATGTGAAAGGACTCCCTTCAACTCACTTAGTGTGAACAGGGAATTCAACTCAGAATTAGCAATAGGAACATAGGGAAAGTGCATTAAAGATCTCTGTTCTGGGACTGAAGGAGGAGCTAAATGATCCATAAACTCATTGGCTAATTCTAGTGGGAGTTTAGAGGCTGTTGTGTCACTGAATGCTGACCTGAATCTCCTGATATTTTGCCATACTAGAGATGCGTTAACTTCTGGTGAGATAGATGCACAGAATCGTTGCCAACCTTCAAATTTCTTTTTCCTAAGGAGCTTACGAGTTGTACGAGCAGCATCTAGGTATATCTCAAAATTGTGACGAGTCATAGTATGACCATAATTTTTCTCTGCTTCTTTTCTTTTTTTAATGGCCTCAGTGCACTCAGCATCCCACCAAGGTGGTGAAGGAATTTTGCCTGAAGCACCATTCTTAATAGGGAAAGTATTATCTGCAACCTCTATTAAAATTCTTGTTATTTGATTAGATAATAACTGAGGATCATGTAGTTGTAAGGGGTTAGTTAAAGCGAGAATTCTTTCTTCTACACAATTTTTGTATGTATCCCAATCTGCATTTTGAAGTCTGTACTTTAATCGTGGTGTTTGATTGCAAGCAGCTGGTTTTTTATGTGGAAAAGAAATGATTAAAGGGTAATGATCACTACCATAAGAAGACGGTAAAGGAGACCAAGATAATGTTGATGCTAACTCAGGTGTGCAGATTGAGAGGTCAGGGGCACTTATTCCCTCATCTGGATTCGATTGGCGTGTTGGGAGACATGTATTTAAAATACACAAATTATTTGAGTCTATAATTTCTAATAACTTTTCCCCATAGTAATTGGAACTAGAACTACCCCAGGACTGATGTTGTGTATTAAAGTCGCCCATTACCAAAAATGGTTTAGGTAAAACTGAAAGAAGATTACTTATTTCAGAAAGAATATTTACAGTGGGACGAGGATAATATATACATACTAGACAGATTTTATTTACAATAGCAGCGACAGCAGATATGTCGTCGCTGAGTCTTGGAAGAGGAAAAGATTGAAAAGACAAGTTATTTTTAATAAGTATGGCGACACCGCCATACCCATCGCTTCTGTCTGTTCTTAGACACGCATAGCCAGGAATTCTAAAAGAGAACCCTGGTTTAAGCCATGTCTCACAGAGAGCGACTGCAAAGGGTTCGTATTTGTTCAATATGTAGGACAGATCAGATTTTTTATTCACAATGCTGCGACTGTTCCACTGGACAATCTTGGATAGATTTGGATCCATTATGATGGTTAAATAAGTTAGACAGAGTATCAATTACAGTGGCAACGTTGGACGGTTCAATATTATTATTTTTAGATAAGGTATTAATTAGCATGATTATTAAATTTAAAATTTGACTTTCATTATTATTTGTTGTTTTATTTTGAAATGCAACACCATTCCCTGACACAGAAACTTCATTACTGATTAATGCCTGATGAGCTGCCCGGTCATACCCCTTAGCTGTTTTTGGGGGATCCCGTGGTTTCAAGAAGACCGTTTTTCTTTGTGAGGAGACAATTGGTGTGCTACGTGATTGGGGCGAAGATTGTGTAAAGAAAGAATTTTTAATGGTATGTGATGGAGCAGATGTTACCACATCTGCATACAATTTTGAGATTGGTGGATGTAGCTGGGACGCTTCAGCATACGACACGCAGCTATGGGCCATATAATGCTTAATTGATTTCTGTCTCTCAAATTCTGGGCATTTTTTATTAATGGCGTAATGAATGCCACCGCAATGACAGCATTTACTATTACTCTCGTCTTCAATACTGCAAGTGTCAGCAGAATGTTTCTCCCCACACTTGAAGCACTGAGGGTTCGACCTGCATTGTACCTTTGTATGGCCAAAACGACAACAATTGAAACATTGAATTGTTGGGAATGTATACAATTCCACTGGCATGGAATTGTAGCAACAAAACACACGCTTTGGTAAAATTTGTCCGTCAAAGGTGAGCACGACTGTTTGGGATGGTTTCCACACAGGGGTCGGTTCGTGTGTTTTATACTTGAGACGCCTTGCTTTGATGACTTTCCCGCATCCAGCGGGGACAGATATATTTTCCATTATTTCCTCAGGAGACCATTCGGTGGGTACGCCTTTAACAATTCCAATACGACACACATTAATTGATGGAACAAATGCCTTCAATTTCTCATTGGCCAAACTTGGGTCATTTAAAAAGGAGTTTGCATCTACGTAACGGGAGAAGCTTAGTGAAATTCTATTTCGACCAATGCGTTTTAATGAACCGTTAATTATATTATGGAACCTGCGTTTTTTGAGAAAGTGCCCTAAAGTTATTGGGTGTAATGTTTGAGCCGAGTTTTGTGTGTCAACAATTTTTTGGATGTGCACAACGTATGGCGACAGGTCTGTGGCTTCGTACAAAGCCCTAGCAACCTGTGGCGCCTTCTGGGGAAGATCTGACTTTAAGAGGTTTTCAGACTGGGGACCATCCACAGAACGTGGAGTGGCTTCTTGATGAATTAAAATTGATTGTACCGGTACGTCTGATGTGACTACTGAGTCATTTTCACAATGACAATTTGTTTCTAAATTACTATTTCTTCCTGTTGAGTGACCATTTCGCCTTCTTTTATTGCAATTTTTACAAATTTTGCGTGGAGCTCTAGTCCTTTTCCGCTCCGATCTGGTTAAGGACGAATCTGTGTCCATACTGGATTCACAAATTGTAACATTATGCCCCACCGAGGGGACTGTGCCCCCCGGATCAGGCGGTTCACTGTCCATTGTGGCCACTGGCCAGAAAATATAAAATATAAAAAACTTACCCTAAATAAGAAGAATTAAATCTACAAACACTTACACTAACTAATCTAATGAATATTTACATAAATCTACACAACTTATCTCCAATCGCAAACGTTTTTTATTATTTTATGAAAAACGAAAGAAAAATCACGCCCGCCAAATTCGATGATTCCCGCGCTTTCGTTTGTTTACTTGTCATCCTTTGACTTTTATACTTTTTCTTTTTATTTTGACAATTGGCTAAGCAATTTATATGCCAACTACAAATATATCGTTTTTTGGAGAAATATTACGATGTTCTTAGGTCTAAATATTGAATTATAAGCAAAGTTTTATTTTCTTGGTATAAAAAATAATTTTACTCTGTAATTCAACAGTTCAATTATATCGAAATGAGTATTAATGACCAATAAAAACATATCGATAAAACGTTCACCTCTGGCACTACTTTTCGTTCGGTCCGACACTCTTTCCGAATATTGACTATGGTCCCGACCGAGCTAAGCCAATCCGAACCATCCTCGTAGTAGGACAACAATATTCGGTTCGGCCGTGTGTCGGGTCGTTCCGATCATCGTATGTGTCACTTCGGAGTAGACCCCGTAGGTAAGATAAAAATGGGAGAGACGAGAGAATGGATCTAGCCATTGTGAGTGAGATTAAAATCATGGGCCCTTATACTTAGGCCAAGAGGTAGAGTAATACATAATTGTATTCTGGGAGTTACTGTACGTATCGTGTAGGTGTACCTATTAATGTACTACACACCTACTTGCTTAATTAGCTAGAATAGTGTTCGTTCTATTTCTATTAAACTACTAAAGCGCGTCTTAGGGTAAGCAGAATCAATTATAAAATAATGATAATGACAAAACAAAGCCCATAAAATAATATATCACGTTTCAAGTAGTTTTAATAAATCTTCATAAGTAGATATGTTATAATATTATGGTAGGAAAGTTTAATCAGTGTTGTCTACAAAGTGATTTACGTAAACAGAGTTCTGGAGAGCGAGAGATTGTCAGTTGCTTACTGTTATTATCCGTTATCAAACTATACCTATACAGGGTGAATTTTCCAAGTGGGTGTATTTTCCAAGTGGGTGTGATGGCTAAATTTTAAACTATGAGGAATAGCGAAAAGTACTACAAGGAGTCGCGGGCTCGATTTTGATGAAAACTAAAACTGCGTCACTAGATTTTTGAAAAATCAATATTTCTAGCCAGAAATCGAACCTACTGATTTTGAAAAAAAAAAAAAAAAAACCATTGTATTATTACACCATTCGATAGTGTCACTAATAAGGATCAAATTCTGGGAAGTAATGACATACGGCAAACTTAAGGAAAATGTTGAATTTTAATAAACTGCTTCTTATTTTAAAGTATTCATACCTACATTACGTACCTTGTTCGAAATGATGCTCAATATTTTTACTAACACATCCACAGCGCAGTCACCTTCACAATATTATGTTTTAAATTCAAATTTCTATTACGATCTTTGGAAAATATTCTAATGGAATCAAAATATTGTAATGCTGAATGCAGGACAATCCTTGAGACGTCGAATCCAGCTATGTATTGAAAACAATGGTCATCATTTTGAACAATTAATCAGTTAAGGTTTAGTAGGTAGGTAACGTAACCCGGGCCCGGCTAAATAATAACAGCCACACAGGTCAATCCATCAGGTTCAGCTGCGCTTGCCGCAGTTGGTCTGTGGATGGGTGACCATCTTTACATACCGAGACCCTCCATGCCTCGGAAAGCACGTTAAGCCGTTGGTACCGACTGTCATTCCTGGATCTTTGACAGTCGTTACGGGTAGTCAGAAGCTCGAAGGTCTGACAACCAGTCTTACTAAGGGGAAGGGGGTATCGTATTACCCAGTAACTGGGTTGTGGAGGTCAGATAGGCAGTCGCTCCATGTAAAATACTGGCATTCAGCTGCATCCGGTTAGACTGGAAGCCGACCCCAACATAGTTGGGAAAAGGCTAGGCAGATGATGATGAGGTAGTCGCCATAGTAAATATTTTTCTTGATGAAAAGACCTATCCAATGATACCACAATAATTGCTATTGGAGCGAGTACCAAAATGCCCATTCTCCTTTAATACTATTTTTGTAAATTCCCGTTCGTCTCACGACGGGGACCTCTCGCCATCAAACGTAAATGTTTGGCGAGTTTAGAATT
Organism: Amphipoea lucens; assembly: GCA_947508005.1. Lineage (NCBI taxonomy): Eukaryota > Metazoa > Arthropoda > Insecta > Lepidoptera > Noctuidae > Amphipoea > Amphipoea lucens. The sequence continues at coordinate 13,097,491 of OX382362.1, forward strand.
AAATAACACCTCTGTATTACAGTATCGTTACATAAAAACAAAAAAAAAATGTCGGTGGGACGAATGGGAATACATAAAAATAATTAATAAATTATTCCCGTTCGTCCCATCAATAAAAATAGTGGAACGATCGGGAAAAAAATAACTAATTCCCGTTCGTCCCACGACGGGGACGAAGTCGGTGGGACGAACGGGAATACACCGGTAATATAAGCCTCCACCATGTGTGGCACCTAGGCCACGGGGGGATTAAATCAAAATCCCTTTATAGTTTCATGGGATATATTTTATGAGTCTTTCTATGATATTATATAATTATCGACTTTTATATTGGACGTCAAACCTACGACTCTTATATGACATATGTTTGAATGTTCGAAAGGAACTTACTTCAAATATAACCAGCGGCCTGACCCGCAAGGAGGTCGGAATCTCTCAAAGAGGTCTCTACAGTAACATAAGAAAAATAAAAAAGTATTTTGTTAAAAATGAGGTCTTTCCTTTAGTTTGCCGTATGTCATTACTTGCCAGAATTCAATCCTTATTAGCGACACTATCGAACGGTGTAATAATACAGTGTGTGTTTTTTTTTTCAAAATGAACAGGTTCGATTCCTGGCTAGAAATATTGATTTTTCAAAAATCCAATTATGCAGTTTTAGTTTTCATAAAAAAAAAATCGAGCCCGCGACTCCTTTAAGTACTTTTCGCTAGTCCTCATAGTTTCGGATTTGGCCATCCACGCCCACTTGAAAAATTCACCCTGTACCTATAGGTATTTATGTAGGTACCTACCTACAATTGAATACATAATAGATTAACATTTATCGTGTTTACTTAACTCTGAGATTACTAATAATTGCAAAATTTTTTTTTCTGTTTTTTATTCAGGAGGCTTACATACTACAGTGACAATTAAGAGTATTCCTACAGATACACTTCCTACTTTCGCCCCCAACCAGTGTTAGATCTGTTTATTTTGTTAGCGTTGCAGAAAAAATCTTTTACGAAAAGCAAGAATGTAGGATGCAAGAGTGAGCGAGGCGACCTCGAAAGGGGTTTGAAGGTTTTGGCCCTAAAATCAGCCGCCATTTTGATTTTTTTTCAGAATCGCGGTGCACAACAAAAGTTATACTTATATTTAGATAGAGGACACTTATACAAAGAAAAAATGTTACATAACAAAATATCCTAAAGCGTCAGGTTTCGGAGTTATTCACCGAAATATAAGTCGAAAACAACAAGGACTTTTTGTTTTTTTTTTCCCTCTAGGTAAGTATATTGAACTATTGAGGTAATAGAAACGTTATGAAACCTTTATGGAGAAGAAACAAATAAAGAATAGACATTTTTTAAATAAATAAATAAACACGGCAATTTATAGTTCGATTTTTAATCCCAGAGACTAATCTGACAAGTGTAATATCAAACTTCTATACGAAAAAAAAAACGATAACACAAAAGACTTAAATGTCAGATTACACTGACTTAAAACTGCAATATTCTACATCGCAGTGCACAATGTTAAAATTCTCTGATGAATATAGGCCTCGCCGATGAAAATTTAAAATAATATTGTTACTTATAATGGTACGGAACCATAGATATATGAAAGAAGGAGATATGCCCCGTAGTTGAAAATGTATCAGAACCCGATGTCGCTAGGTTTGCCCCACCGCCGCGCCACTACTACAGATGTAGTTTAGTAAAAGCAATAGATACAAAGTCGCGCACACTCTTGCAATTCATAAATCAGAACGTACTACACGATCAATTATAAACCTTAAATCATCACACACAGCGTGCATTTTACCATGCACCGTACAACTCACTCACACAAAAACATCTATCGCTATCGTTGTGCTGTGCAAAAGCCATTTATTTTACATATACGCTAGTGATTGACTAAATCGGAAAGTTATCGATTCTTTAATTCATTATTGTACTAAGAAAAATAAAGGGTCATGAAAATAAAATAAATAAAAAACGATATGTTCAGAACATATTATTATATTATAAATCAATAAAATGTGTAAAAAAGTAATTGCAGTTAATAAAAAAAATTAACATTATTTTGCATTTTCTCAAGGGCCTTCCAACCATTTAAACGTCATATTTTCAGGTCTTCTATAAACCGGGTTAAAACGGTTGACAAATTGAAAAATTAATTATAATAGCAATATATTCGTTGAGCATTCAACGTTTTTGTCGATAGCCTACGTTAGTGGACATTCATAACCACATCACTATCTCGCCGCAAGACACAGCGGCTGTACTATGCGACGCTCGGCGAAAATAAAGTATCGTTTTGTAATTTTTACATTGCTTGCTTTTCACTTACGACATACTGAGTGGCTAGTGGTTAAGAAGCAATGTATTTGCTGCAAAAATAGTATAGCCGCTGCGATATTTGAAAACAAAAATAACGTAGTAAAAGCAAGAAATATTTTACGCTTTGTTGTTTTTCATGATTTTAAAGACAAATACAGTAAAATACTTTTACTTATATATGGTAAGTGATTCCACGAGATACGAGGTTTTTATTTTGACTTCGTTTTTTACAGGAAACCACTGAACAACTCGGCATTTTTATATTTTATCACGATCACAGTCAAAAGCGCACTAGTTCGCGGAGACGGCCATTCGCCTAGTACAAGCGCATGTTGCTCATGACGCGTGGACACAGACACGCCCCCTTGCCACTTCTCCTGTTTTTTACATTTCTATGTACGGAACCCTCGGTGCGCGAGTCCGACTCGCTGTTGACCGGTTTTTTTGTCGTAGGACACTCATTGTATATGGCACTCATTGGTGACGTGACGCGGCATAATCAAACTTGGAATCGTGCGAACAATATTTATTCACAACTATCTGCGCCCCGCGGTTTCACCCGCGTAAATGTCGATCCCGTGGGAATATCGGGATAAAAACTATCCTATGTCCTTTCCCGGGACTCAAACTATCTCTATACCAAATTTCATCGAAATCGGTCCAGCCGTTTTCATGTTATGTCGTGACAACGGAAAACGTGTTTCATTTTTATATACAACTAGCGGCCCGCCCCAGCTTCGCACGGGTGCAATTTTTTTTTTCGAATTTCCAAAATTTTCTTTCATACAAACCTTGTCCCGGCAATACCGATCACAACAAAAAAAGAATTAGCGAAATCGGTCCAGCCGTTTTCATGTTATGTCGTGACAACGGAAAACGGGTTTCATTTTTATATATTAGGTCCTTACATATGAAATTGGCGTTTTGTATGGAAGGAACAAAAAGTCGAATATTTTTTAATATAATATATTTAATTAATCAAAGTATGAACCATTGTTTTCAATGCACTTTTGCCATCTTATAGGTAGTTCATTGATCCCTTTACTAAAAAAACCAGTCGGACGGGAATCAATAAAATCTTTGAAGGCGATTTGGACTGCCCCATCGGAGTTGAATTTTTTCCCTTGCAAAAAGTTATCCAAATTGCGAAAAAAATGGTAATCTGTTGGAGCAAGGTCCGGGGAGTACGGAGGATGTCTAAGACATTCCAATTCAAGTAATGTAACGCAGCAGTCGACGCGCGTTTGCCGGTTTGCTTCAGTCAATTCGTGAGGTACCCACCTTTCAAGCTTTTTAATCTTCCCAATTTGCTTCAAGTGAATTAAAACAGTTTTATCACTAACATCGAAGCCTGCAGCTAACTCGGACGTGGTTTGCGATGGGTCCGCTTCCACAATAGCCTTCAATTCTCCATTATCAACTTGGGTCTCAGGCCGTCCACGGGGCTTGTTCTGCAGGTCGAAATTTCCAGAACGAAAACGTTGGAACCAAAAACGAACTGTGTTTTCTTTTGCAACATGACCGCCATACACATCATTCACCCTTCGAGTCGTTTCCGCAGCACTAGTGCCACGGCGGAACTCGTACTCGTAAATAATGCGATATTTTAAATTTTCCATTTTGTAAAATGAGTGACGCAAACAGAAAAAACAGAAGAAAAAAAACAAATGAATGACGGTCATCGAAGCACAAATACATGAGTAAATAGCTGTACAAATTTGAATTTGGAATTCCTTACCAAAGAGGAGAAATTCGTGATTAAAGTGGCCAGTACGAAAAACGCCAATTTCATATGTAAGGACCTAATATATAGATGTGTTTCAGAGGGATGTGACCAAACTTGGGGGTGTGGTACAGGCCATCAAACTGAACAACTTTTACCCGGGGACCAACATCGTAATCGTGAAAAAAAAAATCATTCGTCACATACATTTGGTCAAGTAGGTATTGAAGTTTTGTATGGGACGACTGATGTCTTTTTCAAGATTACGATGTTGGTCCTCGGGAAAAAGTTGTTCAATTTGATGGCCCGTACCACACCCCCAAGTTTGGTCACACCCCGCTGAAACACATTGTATACAGGGTGTCCCAAAACTCAACGTCAAGCCGAAACGGGGTGACAGGATTGATCATAACCATCACGAGAAAAATCTGAAAAAAAATCTATCCCATGCAGTTTAAAAATTATGGGCATTTTAAGAAAAACCTAGAAATTTGATCAAACTGTACCATTTTTCGGTTATTGTGGTTATTCTTTTTTATTTTTGTTCATTTGAACTTTGGAAACGTAATCCTAAATAACATTTCTAGAATCCCAATAAAAAATAATGACACAATTGCCTCAAGTTTCCGAGAATTGAGACTATTTGTTAAACTACGAATTTAAAATTTTCAAGATTCGTCGACTTTGACAGGCCCTCCTATAAAAAAAATGTACTAGAGTGCCTTGGCAAGTGGCATTAAAAGTTGGCGCATTTAATCAGAATTCTAAAATGGTACAATACTTGTTAGTTCCATACAATAGAAAAGAGTAAAAAAATTAAAACCTCAAGTAACCCGATTTTTGCTATCTCATTTTACTCAGTTAAAATGTTTTTAATTCACACAAGCTCTAGGTAGGTTCTTAATTTTAAGACAAAATGATGAGAGAGATGGATAATGGGTATGTTCGCCATGAGTGAGCGAGACAGATAGTGACGCCACTTTTACCAAAGTGAAAAAAAGTTAGTAAAATTAGTAAAATAATTAGGTTTGTTGGAATAAAAGTCTGATGATAGAGAAATAACGTTTTTTATTACAATAAATGTTCAAATTGTTTACCATCAGCCTCAATACAAGCCCTACATCTTCTTAAAAAAGATCTACTTATTAGTCGGGCATATCTTCGAGAGTTGATCGCCTCAGCTGCTTGAGAAATGCGTTCACGCAGGTCGGCTACGTTCTCAATGGGCTTTGAGTAAACTTTTTCTTTGAGAACTCCCCAATAGAAAAAATCCAGGGGATTTAAATCTGGTGAACGGGCGGGCCACGAGATAGTGCCCGAACGTCCAATCCACCTTCCCGGATATTCCTGGTCAAGGAAATCTCTTACTTGCACTGCGAAATGCGCTGGGCAGCCATCTTGTTGAAACCACATGTCGCGAAGATCTGCTAGTGGTACGTCCTCTAACAGGGTTGGTAAATCTTCTCTTAAAAAATGTAGGTAATTAGTTCCATTCAAGTTCTCAGGCAGTTCAATAGGCCCAATAATTTTACCGTTTAAAATTCCGGTCCACAGGTTTACTTTAAAACGATACTGGGATCTATCTTCTCGCATTAAATGTGGATTCTCCACATGCCACTCGTGATAATTGTGCAAGTTCATGTAACCATCTTTTTTAAATGTCGATTCATCTGACCAGAGAATTTTTTGGATGAATTGGGGATTCTCATTATGCCTCTGTAGCATTGTTCTACAAAAAGAAATCCTTTCCTGATAATCTCGAGGTAGAAGACTTTGAACTCGTTGTACGTGAAACGGATGCATTTCGGCTCTTTGTAAAATACGATGAGCAGTGCTTTTCGGTATTCCCGTTCTTTCTTCAATTCCACGTACGGAAATACTTCGGTCACGTGCGACCTCTTGCAATACTTCTTCCTGGAAAGGAAACACAGGTCTACCTCCAGCCTGTATTTGATTCGGGAAATGGCCGCCCTCTGTGAGTGAACGGTGCACATTAACAAACACGCGGTGATCCGGGTAGCGCTCTAAATTTGGATATCTTTCACGATAAAGTCTAGCGGCAGCACTTGCGTTGCATCTGCATTCCCCATAAATGAGGTGCATGTTCGCATATTCTTGTGAAGTGTAGCGCGTAGGCATGGTAGATAAAAAAGATGCCAACACAAAAGTCCAGAGAGAAGCCAAAGTTGCCGGTATGTTATCAACAAGTCCAATTCACAAAGATTCAAGTCCAAAAAGAGAAGCCAAAGTTGTCAGTACTAAATCAACACAAGCGAATACGAACGTGCGCAGTAGACGAATGAGCGAAACGTACTAACTGGTTGGTGTCGGACTGGTAGCGTAGCCATTTGCTTGGCTGAAACTAGTGCGAATGAAACAGATAGATGCCATAGCATCTATCTGTTTCATTCGCACTCGTTTAAACGACGCATCTCCGTCTCAATGCGTGGCGTCACTATCTGTCTCGCTCACTCATGGCAAACATACCCATTATCCATCTCTCTCATCATTTTGCCTTAAAATTAAGAACCTACCTAGAGCTTGTGCGAATTAAAAACATTTTAACTGAGTAAAATCTGATAGCAAAAATCGGGTTACTTGAGGTTTTAATTTTTTTACTCTTTTCTATTGTATGGAACTAACAAGTATTGTACCATTTTAGAATTCTGATTAAATGCGCCAACTTTTAATGCTACTTGCCAAGGCACTCTAGTACATTTTTTTTATAGGAGGGCCTGTCAAAGTCGACGAATCTTGAAAATTTTAAATTCGTAGTTTAACAAATAGTCTCAATTCTCGGGAACTTAAGGCAATTGTGTCATTATTTTTTATTGGGATTCTAGAAATGTTATTTAGGATTACGTTTCTAAAGTTCAAATGAACAAAAATAAAAAATAATAACCACAATAACCGAAAAATGGTACAGTTTGATCAAATTTCTAGGTTTTTCTTAAAATGCCCATAATTTTCAAACTGCATGAGATAGATTTTTTTTCAGATTTTTCTCGTGATGGTTATGATCAATCCTGTCACCCCGTTTCGGCTTGACGTTGAGTTTTGGGACACCCTGTATACTAGCGGCCCGCCCCAGCTTCGCACGGGTGCAATTTTTTTTTTCGAATTTCCAAAATTTTCTTTCATACAAACCTTGTCCCGGCAATACCGATCACAACAAAAAAAGAATTAGCGAAATCGGTCCAGCCGTTTTCATGTTATGTCGTGACAACGGAAAACGGGTTTCATTTTTATATATTTAAAGTATAGATAGATGAACGAACTGGTGCATCAAAATCAAAATATTTTATTTCACGTAAACCTACATGGGCACTAATGAAACGTCAGGAGCTAGGTGCACGTTTCCAATTTGTCGTTTCCTAAGGGGCAGGCCAGACAGAAGAGACGTAAGACGAGGGCGCGTCGCGGACAGGCGCAAAAGTACCAGCGTTGCGCCCGCGCCCTGTCTGTTCTGTATGTTTTGAGTCGCGACGCTTCTATACATTTTGTATGAAAGAGACGCGGTAGAGACAAATGCCCGCGCCCCGTCTGCGTCTTACGTCCTTTCTGTGTGGCCAGCGCCTAAGGTGAAGGGCCGACAAGAAACTCTAGGGTCCACCTTCAAGCGGCTCTTGCCCAACCTGAGGGGGCCAAACGCCTCCTGTCGGAGGCTTTACGCGGGGGTCGTGCGGTCCATGGCCCTATACGGGGTCCCGGTGTGGGCGCGTTCACTGCGGCGGCGAGCCGCCCACTATCTGAACGCGCCCCAAAAGGTGGTAGCCGTAAGGATGATCCGGGGGTACCGCACGATCTCGGGCGAGGCGATAAGCCTCCTTGCCGGACTTCCGCCATGGGATCTGGAGGCGATAGTCCTCGCGCACCTGTATGAGTGGAGCGCGGAGGCACTACGCCGGGGGGAAACTCCACTTCCGCGGCAAGTCGCGTCGGAGCGGACGGACCTCCGGTGCGATCTCATGGTGGAATGGAAAGAGCGACTTTCGCAACCCAGTGCAGGACACGCCACAATAGCGGCGATAAAACCGCTCTCTGAGGAGTGGCTAGAGAGGCGTCACGGCGGTCTCACCTATTGCCTGACGCAGGTCCTCACCGGACACGGATGTTTCGGGAGGTTCCTGCACATCATCAGGCGGGAGTGTCACCATTGCGAGGATCGCCCAGAGGACATGGTGGAGCATACGGTGGAAGTCTTGGGCGGAGCACCGCCGTGTCCGGCTCTGGTTCAAGCCATGATCCGGGGCAAGAGGGAGTGGGAGTGCGAAGCAGTCAAGCTAGCGAAGGAGGTGGTGGTATGGCTGAGGGAGAGAGCCTCACGTCCCAGCAGCCGCCGCGGGAGACGCTCCGGGCGTCGGGAGTCGCGTGACGACTCCCGGCCACCGTAAGCGCGGGCCTGCGGACGGAGGGTAATGGGTAACTCACCGTCCGATCAGGACCAGTCCCGTGTCGGACGGCGCGCACGTGTTCCACGCGCGCCTCATAAGATGTCAGCATAAAGGAAGGGGCCTGTCAGGGCCGAAGCCTGCCGGGGGTGCGGGATTGTCCGAAGGGTCCATCATCACTTAATTCTAATAACAGCTAGTGACTGACCAAAGGTACGTCGCTAATCTATTCATTATAAATAACAAATAAATATATTTGAAGACGAGAATGACAAACTCGAACTCAAACTCAAAAACTCAAAGCATTTATTTCAATTAAACCATTTACAGGCACTTTTGAACTGTCAAGAAGTCAGTCAGTCAGAAAATATGAAGCTAGTTGCCCATTCCAAAGCGTAGGTACCTATGGAGAAGAATGGGCAAGAAACTCCATGGACACTCTTTTATATTAATAATATATTTTTACATAAATATTAGTTACATCATTATCAAATATTAATAATTATATTTTTACAAAAATATTAGTTACATCAAATGTTGAATTTATAATTATATGTAAGAACGGTGTAAAAATAAAAAGACGTACGCGTTAAAAGCGTCCAGAGTAGGTACAGCAAATAGTAAAACAAAACAACAATCCAAAAATAAAATAGTTAAAAACCCTCGACTCAAACAAAAACCTCTAAAAACTAAAATAATAATATATATTGGCCCTTTAAGTTTAATATAAGTTGCACGAAATATTTTGATCCAAACGTCCTCACGTCGGGGGACGGCTAATGAAAATTGGAAGTTATATGTAATCCGCCATTTTGTGGCGGCGGCCATCTTGGACCGGTTTTCTTCAAACATAGCTATGAACACTCGTGACTAATTCACCTTTCAAAAAAAAACAAAATCAAAATCGGTTCATCCGTTCGGGAGCTACGATGCAACAGACAGACACACACACACACACACAGACACGTCAAACTTAAAACTTATAACACCCCGTCGTTTTTGCGTCGGGGGTTAAAAATAAGCCGAGGCAGCTAAGTGATGACCAGCCCTAACTGACGGCGCCCGAAGATAAATACCCGGTAAATGGTAGCACTATAGTACATAGAACTCATATCAGTGCTATGCAATTATACAATAAAAAGTAAATTGAGTTTATACAATGCAGAGATAGACTTACAATCTTCAGCAGCTCCAACAGTATTTTCAAGTGTTAATCAATTAGTTGTGGTTGTGGAGCAAATCCAGCATTGAGCCAGGCATTTTTATCAGCGATGTACCTAATCCCCTAACTTATAATATGCCTGCCTGCATAGTGTGCGTTTAATACAAGACTTGAATTTTGTCTCACAGTTGAAGAATGTGGGGAGGTATTTTATTATAACATTTTAAACAGTACCCCATAAAAGATGAGTCTACTTTAGCTAGTCTGAAACCTGGTTGAACTATTAGGTCTCTATTTCTAGTACTATAATTATGTCTTTCACCTCTTTTACTAAAAAGATGTAAATTTTTCCTTACATACATAATGTTTTCGTAGATATATTGACAAGGTTCCCTTAGAGAATCACGCCTGCGAAGATTATATATGGCTCTGATGGCTCTTTTCTGCAGAATAAAAATAGAATCGATATCTGCAGCCCGTCGTCCCCAAAGTAAAATACCGTAAGACATGATACTATGAAAACAACTAAAATAGACCAGTCTCGTGATATCTAAATCAGTAAATTGACGGATTTTTCTGAGAGCATAAACTGCTGAACGTAGTCGTCCTGCAAGAGATGTTAAATGAGGACCCCATTGTAGTCTTGAGTCGAGGGTGATCCCTAGGAAAACAGTTCTATCGACGAATTCTAGGTTCTCTTGATTCAATATTGGCGCCGATTCCCTTGTTCACAAACTAAACTAAATTTAATTTCAGTGCATCTTTTTCTTTCTATTTCATTAAGAAAAGGACAGAAGATAAATATTAGTTTAGACCTGTCAAATTAGTCCGTGCCTGACGTAAATTATCTCGCAATCACTACCTTTGACAGTTGGTAAAGAAAATCTTATTCACTTTCTTTTCCATTTAATACTAAATTATTAGCAGTGAACCAATTTTGGACCTGCAGTAGGGCGTTATTTACGTCGTCGAAATTTGTAGCACGTCTATTTACCTTAACAATTAAAGAAGTGTCATCAGCAAATATCACCATTTGTAATATTGTTGCAAACGGTAGTTTTACATTGTTTAGTTTTATTATAATCATTAAAACGGATAATAGTGGCCACTTTTATAACAACAATATCTACAATATTAACGTACAATCTTGTGGAGCACAACTTAACGTGCTTATTTTCTGCATTTACATTCTAAAATAAAAGAAATAACCTAAAAACCATGAGGGCGCCACTGTGCGGTCGACTATGGTCGGCGCCCTCTTAACTATAAGTATAAGTTTCGGTTTCGGCTGAAACTAGAAGGGCAGCCGAAGGTTCGGTTACGGTTTCGGCTGAAAATCGTGTTTCGGTCGGTCACTAATAACAACACATCGTCGCATTAGATATGCATGTATTTGCGCATGAGTGGCCACATCATGCAAAGTATTTAGACACAGCTAGGGAGGGGGGGGGGGCAGTTGATTCCCATGACCCCCCCCCCCGATCCACCTTCGGGATGACGTCGTCGAGAGCTTGCCCCCAAAATTCGGCTATCCACCCGAGCCGCAGGCGAGGGTGGATAGTTTAGTCGAGGGGTAAAATGGCTCGTTTATGCCTGAGTTATACACTCTGCTTTTCACCTTGATTGCGAAAAAATGAAACAGGCATAAAGTATACAGTACATAATTAATCAAAAATGTTGCATCCATAGCTGATTCCCGCCACCACAGATAATACCGCCACGAAACTTTTTTTAAAAGTTTTTTTTTTAATTTTTACATTTGTCATTCGACTTGGGTACTTCATACTGCCAAAAAGTGAAAACGTTTCTTTGCCTTTTTAAATAATAAATGACAACTATTTTACCTGATTTTATTAAATTAACGATAGAAAACGCGGAAGTGGTATAAATTAAAGAAAATGAAATAAATCACGACTTTAATCTGCGAAGTTTTATTGTGCGTGTGGCTGTTAGGCCTGATTACTTTAGTCTTAGAAAAAAAATTTACTTTATGCACTAGAACATAACAAGCGATTTTATGTCGCCTAAGCACAATATAAAGACGGACTTTTAGAGCATGAGAAGTGAAAACAAAATTTTATTTTTGATTAGGATTTCATGTTTTATTTTCCTGTTTTCACAACCCTAGTGCATATTTATAGTTAGTGCTATGGTGTGCTATATTTATGTATTGTGGCCTTTAATTTATCTTGATACATATAGATATTAATAGGTCAAGTGGCTGTGTACGGGTCAGTGCCTACCTTCATTGGTCGACGAAAACATGTTAGATATACTTTATATTATTGAACTATCTAGAATACCTAAGTATAACTAAGGTTAGGTACCTAAGCAACAAAGTGTCAAAATCAAACTCTTTCCAGGTGATTCGATAGGCTGTTGTTACTTCAATCAGCTAATCAAAGCAGTTGACATAAGTTTAAAAGACGCTTAGCTATTTTTTTTGCATTTCAGAATTCGGATGTAGGTACATACGGGAAGTTTTATTGTACCTACTTAAATGCATTACCAATGGCTCTGCAGATGATACACAGAGTGGCAAGGAAATCGACGAGCAAACTGTAACCATAATTTCAGCACTTGATTCTAGACCCCATTAGTCCGGTCAAGTTAGCTTCAAAAATAGGGGTAAGGTTACATTAATTCGCATAAAGCTGAAAATTGGTACTTATAAATGTTAGGAACACCATTACAAATAAATTGTCAAAAGTCCCCATCGATCCGACGTGTGCAAAAAAAAATATTCAAGGTCAAATGTTGCAAAAATCGGTTTTTCACATTTTTCAGCTAAACGGTAGGTAAGTTTTATCATAAAAATAGTTGAAACAAAATTGTTCATCATGCAATTATCTCCAAAAATTGTTTTCACACTTTTTTCCTAAAAATTACCATTTCGGAGATATAGCGATTCAAAAAATTGAAACAGTTGTGTTCTTCATAGTACATAGTATGTCAATTACCTTTATATACGTTGTGCCGTAATACAAGTAAAAATATTAGTTTTCGTGGCGTATACATACATATTATACAATTCTAAGAATATAAACTTTCTTTGCATATAAACTTTTCTTTGAATAATTTACTCGTACCCAGCAGAAAGAAGAAGAAGAAGACAGTATCTACCTATGCCTTAAGTTCCATTAGATGATTATCAATCAGACCAATAATTTTCCCAAATTACTCATAACTTACACTGCTTTCATCATTTCCAATAGTACTATTTTTTATTTGATATAATACTTTTAACTCAACAGGACGACAATAGATCGTGGAATAGGCCTACCGGGGAAACCACTTTAAAAAATGCGCCTAGTACACTAAAGGACCCTCACGGATCAGGGTGGCGCGGAAACGTGCATAATAAGAAGAACACAACTTTTTCAACTTTTTGCATCGCTATATTGCATCCGAAATGGTGATTCTTAGGAAAAAAGTGTAAAAAACAATTTTTGTAGATAAATGCATGATGAACAATTTTGTCTCACCTATTTTTATGATAAAACTTACCGTTTAGCTGAAAAATGCAAAAAATTGATTTTTGCAACATTTGGCCTTGAATATATTTTTTTGCACACGACGGATCGATGGGGGACTTTTGACAATTTATTTGTAATGGTGTTCCCAAAATTCATACCAATTTTCAGCTTTATGCGAATTAATGTAACCTTGAATGTCTATTTTGACTGGGCTACATATCGTAGAAACTTTTTGTCGGTTATAAAAAAATCTGCTGTTTCATTGAAAAGTGCAATACCTACGCGGTCAACATAATAATGAAACAACAGTAAGTATGTATCACAGACTAAGAAGGGAAGTTACCTTGTATGTATTATGTCGTGGCAAGATCATAGAATTGATCATTTCATGTAGTGTTCGGTCATTTCATGAAATGGTTGTGTATCATGAAATGGCCAGCTAAGATTGACCATATCGTTTAAAAGTTAAGTTTAATGATATATCATTCGACGTTTGGCCATATCATGAATTTAGGGTTCGCATAATAATAAACGACGTCAGGGGCACGGCACCCCGAGGTTCGGTTTGGTTAGGTTCCTTTAAACCCTGCAGACAGAAATAGGAGCCCCGCGCAGCGGGGCTCCGTCGACCTGACGTCGCGTCGTTAAAAATAAAACGAGCATGTTAAATTTATGCTTTAGATTATTATGCTTAATCATTATTATGATTAGAGAAATTATGGGCAAGCTGTTATGCGAAAATATAATTAGGAGAAACAAAAGTAGGTAGGTATGCCAAGTTATATTAGGTCTTAAATGGATATCCCACAGAGGAAACCGACATCAACGCCTCTACCGACGGATATTCTCAGTATTTTACGATATAATCACTAATGTTTGGCCACATCATGAAGTACTTAGTCGTGCGTTTACCTGTTCATATCGTCAAACGTTGAGTAATCATTGATATGGCCAGACCACATCATGAAGTGGCCAATAGACAGTTGAACTTTTCATGAAATGCGACCATTTCATGAAAAGCAAATCTACGATATGGCCACGACATATCATATATAAAGATGTTCGGGGTACATTGTATGTCACACTTAACAGCGCGGCTGTGGGAATCGGTTCCTCCGTCATTGAATTCTGGTAAGAAACAAATTTGTTCATTTACTAGGTAGAACTACGGCATAAAGGTCGGACTTTATGCCGTATTTATATTATATTTTGGACAGACGATAGAAAACTACATATTTAAGGAAGAAGCGCCAGGGTAGCCCGCGAAATTTAAATTTTCTTATGTTTTTTTGCAATTTGCAGGGCAGTGTCATTTCGGCGACAAACAAATGTCAAAAACTTGTCAAAATGTAGGGAAATTAGAGGTACTTATTTTTTAACAGATTCAGACTGAGATCGGATCCCGTGAACGTTCTTAAAATTACGAGAATTGCCCCTCTGATGTTACAAGGAATAACTTTTATTTTAGAAAAAGAATTAGGGTTCCGCTCAATAAAATTAAATCCCACATTAAATCCAATTTGTTTGGCCGACATACACGCGTACGAAGTCGCGGTCACCGCACACACACATGACATAATATTTTCATAAATGAACTGGCAAGATAAATATAATAAATAGTTCCCTTAGAGAATCAATATGATGTCACATTCGCTACTTCTAAGATTAGGTATTTTAAACCTAATGCATTATTTAAATCAATCTTGGACCTGAAGAATAGAGTTATTCACGTCGTGAAGATTTTGTGACCGTCGTCGGTCTATTTTAAAGAGCAAGGATGTGTCGTCTGCAAATAACACCAATTTCGGTTTATTTTGAAGTGATTGGAGTACAGTCACCAGCACATCAAGCTACTACAATCTGTCAAATTTCCTTAATAGATGTTCAAAGTTGATTAGGAAAATTTGACAGTTTCAGGTATCTTGATGTGCTGGCGTCTGTACCTAAATCATTAATGTAAACTAAAAAGAGGAACGGTCACAATATAGAACCTCGAGGAACGCCCATCGTCAGAATTTAAAACCTTTTTATTAATTTTTATGTCCTCGTAATCACTTTCCTCGGAAATGTTTCAATTTGATTACATTCTTTTCTTTAGGAAAAGCTTTAAGCCACAATCTTCTAATTTTAGGGTCTTTCGGAAAGTGGTGGACGCCAATTTCGGAGCAAATAGGAATACAAAAATGAGTCATTTTCGCAAAAATTAAATAAAACCACCTCTCACCTTGTATTTTTAGCTTGTTTTAGGAATTTAATTGCGTTCTCCATTGTCATTCATATGTTCGGAAAACTGGAAGGAGCCCTGTGTCAGCGTGACGATACGTTCGCGCGACTTATTTAGGACACGACCGTACTTACTAGTGCGAGAGCCGGCTGCAAAAATACCTGCCTTATCGGCTACCCCAATAGGCTGTCTTCAGATCGTTAACCAACACTTAAACAAGTAAAAACAATCTGGTCTGCCAGAGCCGATCCTGCCGGTCATAGAAATAATCGACATTTTTTTAAAGTATTTTTTTAGTGAAAATTACGTCACAAGATACCCGAATTAAACTGCTGGCAACAGTTTACCATTGATTAATTATGTATAAAAAAGTGGGTCTGCCATTGCGCACCCTGCCGGAATTACTTGGCAGACCCCATAAATATGGCCCTTCCGACACCCTAAACTTACCTCATCGAGTACGGATGGAACCTACGCCAAATAATAACCAAGATGCCCCTGATAATGGATGAAAAGGTCTGCCAGGTCTAAGCTTGCCGGAACTTAGTGTTCAAAGCATTTGAAGTTGATAGGGAGCATAATTTCACCTGAAGTCAAAATAACATTATTTTGTTTCTATACCTATGAACGCATTAATATTAACTGCGTTTTTATCAAAACATTAAATAAAACAACAAGTGCAGCGATAAAAGAGGTATAAGGTCAGGTGGGGTAAGTGAAACATACTTTACTTTTAATTTCACGTAAACAGCTCTGATAGCACAGTAATATGATTAGCATTTATCGTCTATGATATGAATTCCAAGCGCTTGTTTTGGGAATTTAGTTGCCTTCCCCATTGTCATTCATTTGTTCGGAAAACTGGAAGGCGCCCTCTGTCAGCGTGGCGATACGTTCGCGCGACTTAGGACGCGACCTACAAAGTGGACTTTTCGAAATTCCCAAAATCTAAATAACATGTTAGATAGCTCTGAGCGCTTAGAGTTTATTAGACAAATTGCTGTTTTCCTATTAGCCCAACTGCTATGCCCATTTTTAGGGTTCCGTAGTCAACAAGGAACCCTTATAGTTTCGCTGTTTCCGTCTGTCCGTCCGCAGCTTAGCTCAGAGACTCTTAGTACTAGAAAGCTACAATTTGGCATGGATATACATATTAATCACGCCGACAGTGGTGAAATAAAATCATGAAAAATTTTTGAAGTGTAAACTTCTTTAGCGGCGTTGCACACTTTTAGTAATGGGTAAAAAATGTTAAGGCGCAGATATACGACTTCTAATGATTTTAAATTCAACATCACGTCTAATCGACCGGACTGATTTCTTTGAAAAAAATAAATGTTATACTAGACCATTTGCTTCGTAATTTGATATGTGAATATTTGCAATTATATTTTTTTAACATAGTGTAATTAATTTGTAAAGTAATGTCTACCGCGGACATAAAAACGATAATCACACAAACACTATCGGGTGTATTTTCATAAAACTTTCACCATCTAAAAGACAATTTAATTTCCCGAATTTTAGTATACGGTTTTTATTTGTTTGGTGTTTGAGAGTTTTTGTAAATAGATAATTGCTTCATATTTGCAATAAATTACCACGGTTGTGTCATCGCGCTTCTCTTTCTTTTCTATGCAGTCCGACAGTGACCGCGCTTTAGGTCGTGTAGTCGCCTTAAACTCGCGTCAGGACATCGTGTCAGGACACGTGACCGTCAGGAGAGATTTCCCCCCCCTCACTTTCTACGGCGGCGCCAACCGAAGTGAAGTGACACACGGACACAATGGATGGATGGATGGATGGAAGTGGAAGTGGAAGTCGAAGTGAAAGTCGAAGTGGAAGTCGAAGTGGAAGTCGAAGTGGAAGTCGAAGTGGAAGTCGAAGTGGATGTCGAAGTGGAAGTCGAAGTGGAAGTCGAAGTGGATGTCGAAGTGGAAGTCGAAGTGGAAGTCGAAGTGGAAGTTGAAGTCGAAGTCGAAGTGGAAGTGGAAGTGGATGGATGGATGGATGGACAGCTGATGGCTCGACCGTCTGTGTAGTAGCCACACTGCTGTGTATTCGTAAAATTCGTGTATATAAAGTGTTTAAAATATGGAAATTGAACAAAGTGCATCTATTAATGAAAAAAGTGACGCAGAAATAGTGAAAAAAATGAGTTATATTAATTAAATTAATAATTGATTTATTTCAACGTTAATATTCAAGTTTTCACTTCTGCCGGCACTCCCGGAGTGCAACCCGTCTTTTTTTTTTTTACGGTACCTCCTGTACACGTAAAGTGGCGATGGTTTTTTTTGTTCTCGTCTACTCTATGGTGTGGGGTATTGTTAGATAGGTCTTTCAAAAATATTGCGGGTTTGTGAAAGCCATTTTTCGATTCAGAGATCCGTTTCTAAAATATTAAGCTTTACAGTGCTAATTTTTGTTAGAGTCAAGTACCCCCCCTCCCCCCTGCCAGCTAAATGGTTGCTTTTGGATATGTGAAAAAATTCACGGAAGTAGTATATACGAAATTAAAAGGAAAACTATCACAGCTAAGTAGACTTTACAAGCTTATGAGTAATAGTCGACCAACTTAAATTTGCAGTTGAAATGTATGGGAGAACATGATTTTCAACTACAATGTTAAGTTTGTTCTTGGGATAAATTCATTCCAACTTTCCAACTACGGAACCCTTCATTGTGCATGGTCCGACACGCACTTGGCCGGTTTTTTGTTTATGCTTGTGAAATTGTTTCACGTCGTAATTAACGTCCTGCGTCCTGAGCCATTTCAGATAGACTGCTACACCGAAAAATCATGAGGGCTAGCCAATCAGTGAACAAATCACTTTGGCTCGCAAATCTGTTATATCCTATATTACCTTCCTTGAAAACAACACGACTCTTCAAAATTATATTAATTTTTCAGTTTTAAATCAAGATGGCAACCACAAAGTTCGGTGGACCTTCTCCTTACAAACTGCCTCAAACCTATCCGAAGGAGGACTACTTCCACACAGAGTAAGTTTAATACATTAAGATACCTGAAAATCCTTGCTTTCAAGTCGCAACTTTTCGTTTGAGGCTAGTCCAGAAATCATTTCCCTAGGCTATCTGCCTATTTGCGTGGAATAATGTAGAGTTAGGAAAATATTACCTATAGAATTCCACTAAATTCAAGCCATTCAAGCTTCAGTGGACGGACACTTCACTGATCACCTCGCCTGCGCTTGAATGGACTGGCATTCTTTTTAATCTCGCCAGGAGCGCTGTATCTAAGTAAGGATCCTAAGCCAAATTTTATATACCCGCTGATCACAGTTCTTTCTTCTACAGTTACGTGAACAACGTTACCACAAATCATGCTGTTAAGCCACCGAAGAAGCCAGTAGTAGCTGCTATCTTCGGGCTCGGCCGCGCCGGCTCCATCCACTTAACTAGCATCATCAACAACCCCCGCATCAACCTCAAGTACGTCGTTGACGACCGCACGGAGAGGTTTGCCGACCTGAAGAAATACTGGAACTTCAGCGATGATGTTGCTCTGTTGTCTTCTAAGGAAGCACAGCGCGTCTATAACGACAAAGAGTGAGTACTAAGGGCAAATATAAAAAAAATGGTGTTAGTTATTTAAAACTTACTAATCATAATAACAGCCAGGCAGTGAGTTTTAGATAATATACGATTGCTGAGTAATGAAAACACATTCTCAATTACAGAGTCAACGTTGTGTTCATCGGGTCCCCGACCTGGACTCACCACGACATCGTCGTCAACTCTATTGCCAATAACAAAGATGTGTTCTGTGAGAAACCCATCGCAGAAAACATTGAGGAGACAAGGAAATGCTACGAGGCAGCTAAGGCTAAGGGGCGCGTTCTCTTCTCCGCATTCAACCGCCGCTTCGATCCGTCCTACAGAGCTTTGAAAAACAGGGTGAGGAGCGGGGAGGTTGGACACGTGCAGATCCTCAAAGTCACTGCCAGGGACTCTCCGCTGCCTTCCATCGACTATCTGAAAACATCTGGTGAGAAATTTTGTAATCAAGGAAATTAAATAAGACAAGTGTTCAATCAATGAAAAGAGTAAGGTGTAGAAAGGGTGCGTGTAGGTACTTGATTAGATAGGTGTGCATAAAAAGAATCACTCGAGCGGAATATTTTTAATTTTAATGTATACCAATAGGTAGTTTTTAACGTCATAGAATCTTGATGTTTTATTTATTTACTCAGAAAAATCTAGTCCGAGACTTTATGAACTGATTTAAATTATAAAGAACCTAGTGAAGTGGTTTCTGAAAAAAAAAAAGCTCTTTCAGCAAGCAAGTTTCTAGTGGCAAATTGACTTGTATTCTTTTCAGGTGGTGTCTTCCACGATTGCCTCGTGCACGACTTCGATATGGCTTGCTGGGTGTTGGGGGAGCTGCCCTGCCGCGTCCAAGCCTCCGCTACTGCTCTCATCCCCGAAGTAAAGGCTATTGATGACTTCGACACCATCGCCTTCCTTCTCACTTTCCCGTCTGGAACAGTCGTGCTTGGAGACAACAGCCGCTACTCTGCCTACGGATATGACCAGAGATTGGAAGTTTTTGGAAACAAAGGTACATTCGATACAATAACCCTGACATATCTATATCTATACATAATTATAAATTATCTAAAGTCAGTTTTCGTGTCTGTCTCTGTGACCGCGTTATTATTCTAAGCTACGCAATGGAATTCGATGCGGTATTCACCATTATTGAGAGAATTTATCCCGGTAGGTTCATGTGTATAATACTTACAATCATATTAGAATTATTAAGAAATATCGATGTTTTGTAAAGTCGTAAAAACCGTGCGAAACAGAGGTGTTTCGCTGCTGTGAGCATAAGGTTTTGTTCTTATTGATTCCATATGATTCTAATAGGAGATAACTTTCAGGTCCTCGTTCACAAGCCCAAATCCTCAAGTGCCTTAACCTTTAAGTTATGTCACTTTAATATATATATTTTTTATTTCTCTAGGGATGATTAAGGTTGAAAACGAGAGGCCTTACCACTCGACCGAGGTGATCATTGGCCATGAAGGCGTCAGGCAAAGCCCCATCTACTACTCCTTCCCCTCCCGCTTCAAGCAAGGCTACCAAAATGAATTGGAGCACTTCTTGGATGTCGTCACTCGTAAGTACCTAAAGCTTTAGTAGGTAGGTATATACGTATATGTTACCGGTAATCTGTATAATTCAGGTATTCTATACAATACCTAGGCAATGTATAGAATACCTGAGGCGTCCAGGCAATGTATGAAATATTATGAATATTATTGTCCGTTACATACTTTGCCTAGGTAATGTATATATTTCCCAGGGATTGTATAGAATACCTGCTGGTTCATCGGCAATGTGTAATTAAATAGATTTGGTCTATATTTATCAATGTAAGTACCATGGGAGAAACGAACATTATACACCGTAAGGACTATCTTGCTTGCAACACACGGCCGCTATAGTAAAACTTGCTAACAGATGTGTTCATCGTGTGCACGTGATTTTTAACCGACGAAAATAAAGGGGGAGGTTCTCAATTCGACACGTATATTTTTGCTCAAAATTAACTTTATTAAAATTAACAATTAAGTACTCATTAAAAATAATCTTTATAAAAAAGGTTGGTAATATAATCCCTTTTTTTTGCAGTAGAATATGAATTATTACACTCAAATATTTATTAATTGTCGCGTGGAGTTTACTGCCTGCTCGCACGTCTTCCCCTTCCCCGCTTTCGTCTTTTTCACACATTGCCGGCTGCGCATTCGGTACTGTATAGAATGCCTAGGCAAAGTATAAAATAAATAATATTTCATACATTACCTAAACGTTTTAGGCATTCTATACATTGCCTAGGTATTGTATAGAATACCGGATTATACAGATTGCCGATAACATATATAATTATTTGCGGAGCAGTACGATGTTTCTGAATGACAGTAAAAGTTAAAAGCGCCTGCTTCTTGAAACATTGATAGGTACTGTATTAATGATAATGTGGGCCGCGGACCAGAGGTCAATTGCCCCCTAACCCAATAAAGTATCTAAAATATATAAGTCAATGATCTAATTACAACGTAAAAATTATTTAAGTACCTAAAATAACTCCAGTTTTAATTGCCTCACCATACGCGAGGCATAGTTTTGGTGGATAATTTATTTTTTATTTTTTCAGGTGGAGTCCAAATGGAAGTGACCGACTACCAGACCTTGGCCGTTAGTAAAATTGCGACGGCAGCTGAAGAGAGCGCGCGCACTGGCAAAACTGTGGAAATTGATTGGAGTAAAGACAAAATTCCCACCAACTACTCCTAAGCACTAAGAATTGAGAAGAATAAGGCTAGCAACAAGTTGCAGTGATTGTAATATAGGTCATTCTAGACTTCGCTGTGAATATTTTTTTGTTACACATACTTTAAAAAAAAATAAAAATGCTAAAAATGAATTTTTAAAAATCACAACCCATTATTTATTTTTAACATTGTGATTACCGACGACTGACGATCCTTTGTCGGCAGCAATGAAACGATGTTCGAACGTCGTTCCTATTAAAATACAACTTACGTAACAACTGTCTTTGCTTTGTATTTCTTACCTACAGGCAGTAACGTAATCACGTTTACTGGATGGCGGATGCTGGACACACTACAAAACCATTTATTAGGGTACCCATCTATGTATTCGACTGAAAGACTTGTATCTGTTGCACAGTCAAAACTCATAACCAGTCAAAAGTACTTTTAACTGAAAAAATCGGGCAAAAGTAATTTTGACTGAACACGTTGGTCAAAAGTAGTTTTGTCTGAAAATCGGTAGTCAATAGTGATTTTAACTGACAATATTTGGTTAAAAGTGATTTTGGCTAAAGCTCTTAGTCAAAACTAGTTTTAACCAATAGAGCATCAGTCAAAATAACTATAACCAAAATGTAATAAAAGATTTCATATTGTAAATTCGTTTATTACGAAGATTTAGGTTAAGGTTTAGATAAGTAATACAAAATAATTATGAGCAGCATCAATTATGTCGCAGATTTCTTCAGCCGGTAAAAAATATTTGATAGGTTCTGTGTTTGTAACTAACTTTTTAATACCACAGACTTCAAAATATGTTAAAGCTTTTTAATCTACTGTACTGTAACGGCGTTTTCTTTTCTGCAATTTTTGCATCTTCCACTTCCATTGCAAATTTTTCAAATTGTTCTTTTTTCATAACATTGAAATGACTGTCTTTCATATCTGCTATCGCTAAAATTCTTCCTAAAAAACGTTCTTTTTTTTTCATACTCACTCATATTTAACTAATATCTATTGACTCTCTAATTATATTTAGTTTTAAAAAAACTTTATAAGTGCGTTTCTTCGTAATTTATGTCGACCACCTTAACTTTTTAAGAGTTTGACTGATAGAACCAGTCAAGACTACTTTTAACGAAATTAGTCAGTCAAAACTACTTTTAACCAGCTCCATTGGGCGAAACTAGTTTTGACTATTATATCAGTCAATAGTACTATTGTCGAGAGCTTCCAGTCAAAAGTACTTTTGACTGATTTTGTTAGTTAAAAGTACTTTTGACTGGTTATGAGTTTTGACTGCAACATATCTATGGTCATGAATAAAAATTATTAAAAAAAATTATTAGGGGGTGCACCCATCATTGCACCCATGAAGTTTTATCTATCACTTCATGGGGGCACCGTCATTTTGACGTATTCAAATTAGTTGCTAGTAATATGTTACATGTTAGAGAGAAGCCATGTATGGCTTCTCTCTCAATTTTTGGATAGACCAAAAAAGGCCTTTTAGTAGGTTCAGATAATGGAGAGAAATTACAGTGGCAACACTGACAATTTTGACACTGACAGGAGTTTTTGGCGGGATTTCTTCGAGTGAAGTTCAGTGGCTGTTTTAATTATTCGCAAATTGATTCCTAGTGGATATTGTGATGTAAAATTGGTGTAGTTTTGTATCTCAAGTGTCTGCGCAACTGGACAATATGTGGAATCATTGAAACAGGCGCAATCTCGGTAAAACGGAGCTGAGAATTTTATTGTGGTTTTGGCCGCCTCAGCGAAGTTTACTGAGAAGGCTGACTCGATACATTTGCTGCCAAATACTTCAAAGTCGTTAGAATGGGTTGCACCCGCATTCTAATGACAATTACGTAAGAAAACAAAAATGTTTAGTGACTACGACTGAAGGACATGTATCCATAGTCATGAATAAATTTAAAAAAAAAAAAAAAAAAATGACACTGACACATGACGTATCAACTAATTAATTCCGCGGTAGTTGTCCGCATTGGTGTGCTTGAGTTCTATGGACGTTGGATATATTATTTCTCTCCTAAATAACTAACAAGGTAAGAACCAATAAAATTCTAACTCCTCTTATTAAATTAACAAAAAATGATCCTTGATTAACTTTTTCAAAGTTATAGGGTTGGATAAGATGAGATAATAACAACTAAAAAGTTAAACAAAGACATCCCTACCGCAAAACTTAGTTTACGTGACTTGGGCGAAGGAATTTACGTCGTCTTTCCTAATTTCTAAAAGTAATTGATTGTTTAAACCGAATAAAAAAGAAACTGTTACAAATATTGCAGGTTATGATACTGTTTTTGTTCAAGTTTTTATGTACCTATTGAACATGTCACAACAAGAAAACTATATTTTTTTCTTGTTATTTTTCAGACAGCAAGATGGCTAATCAATGGGGACAAAAAGCAGAGGAG
Organism: Amphipoea lucens; assembly: GCA_947508005.1. Taxonomy (NCBI): domain Eukaryota; kingdom Metazoa; phylum Arthropoda; class Insecta; order Lepidoptera; family Noctuidae; genus Amphipoea; species Amphipoea lucens. The sequence continues at coordinate 13,121,546 of OX382362.1, forward strand.
TTGGAGGTATCAAATAAAATAGCTGGATTAGGTTTAAATAAAAAACCTATTACCCAGTCTGCAGAGTCTGATGAATCTCCTGATGCAGCAAACCCAGCTGACACCTCTCTTTTAATGAAAATTATAAGGCAAGGCTTAGTTGAGTCTAAATTGGACATTGAAATTCAGAGAAAAGATCCTAACTCTCCCTTGTACTCTGTGAAGACATTTGAAGCTTTACACTTGAAGCCCAATCTTCTAAAAGGAGTATATGCAATGGGCTTTAATGCTCCTTCTAAAATTCAAGAGACTGCCTTACCAACCCTCTTAGCTGATCCTCCACAAAATATGATTGCTCAATCTCAGTCAGGTACTGGTAAGACAGCAGCTTTTGTGTTGGCCATGTTGAGCAGAGTAGACTCTAGTAAAAATTATCCACAAGTACTATGTTTGAGCCCTACCTATGAACTCGCTATACAGACAGGAGAAGTTGCTGCAAAAATGGCCAAGTTCTGTCCTGAGATCAAGCTGAAGTATGCTGTTAGAGGTGAAGAGGTGCCTAGAGGAACTAAGATATCTGACCACATTATTATTGGAACACCTGGGAAAATGCTTGATTGGGGTGTGAAATTTGGCATGTTTGACATGACCAAAATCAGAGTATTTGTACTAGATGAGGCTGATGTCATGATTGATAGACAAGGGCATCAAGATCAGTGCATTCGCATACACAAATGCTTGCCTTCCACTTGTCAGATGATGTTCTTTTCTGCTACTTATGATGCTGCTGTGATGGAATTTGCTGAAATTATTGTCCCTAATCCTATAATTATAAGACTGCTACGTGAGGAGGAATCCTTGGATAATATTAAGCAATATTATGTCAAATGCAAGAACCCAGAAGAGAAGTATAGAGCCATTTGTAACATTTATGGTGTAATAACAATTGGTCAAGCAATTATTTTTTGTCACACAAGAAAAACTGCCAGCTGGTTATCTGAGAAAATGTCCAAAGACGGACATTCTGTTGCTGTGTTATCTGGTGAGCTGACTGTTGAACAGAGAATAGCAGTACTTGACCGTTTCAGAGCTGGTTTAGAAAAGGTACTGATCACCACAAATGTGCTGTCCCGAGGAATAGATGTTGAACAAGTGACACTTGTTGTTAACTTTGATATGCCAATGGACATGGACAAGAAAGCTGATTGTGAAACTTACTTGCATAGAATTGGGCGTACTGGGCGTTTTGGTAAAGCGGGTATAGCCATTAATTTAATTGACTCTTCACAGACCATGAATATTTGTAAAGAAATAGAAGGTCATTTTGGTAAAAAGATTCAATTACTTGACATAGAAGATGCAGAAGAAATCGAAAAAATTGGTGCATGAGCATTTGTTATCACATAATTATTATAGTTGCTTAAAACTTATGTTTAAGTCCCACATTGTTACAGTTACATATATTTGGTATTTTAATAAATAACTAATTTTGTATTAATTATTGGTATTACTTTTTATATATCATCTTGTCCTCAGTTTCCATGAAATAAATAAAAAACAAACTACATAACTTATTACCTTTTTATTGCATACAAGTCTGACATGCAACTTATTCATAAATCACATCCCATTACAATTGTTTTACTTTACACTAAAGTTATTAAACAGTATAACATAAAGGAAAACTAGTTAACCCATTGAAGGACACTGAATGAGACCATGAAGTTTTATTATTATTATGTCCAGGGGTATGTGTCCCACAATGTTTTAAGGAAAACAACCTTTCCATAAGCATTTACCTTCACATAATAAAAACCAGATTGAATGAATTCATAATACAGAGAAGTTCACTGGTGATTACACTACATACACAAAGACTACAGCCTAAATCATTGGACCACTTAAGAATGTTATCAAGCTGTGATTTGTGTAAGTATCTCTTCTGGCTGGAGTTATTTGGTACAGTGATTTCAGCATCCATTTTTGGTCATAGAGTAACTATTAAAGTCATGATAAATTCACAAACAAAGTAACCTTACTTTTTTATTTTATAAGATAGTATTAGAATAATTTACTAGTTTTACATACAATATTTAGTAATAGCACTATAGTATAGTACTACTTCCATTTATCGGCCGCCTTGGGCAGCTGGCTCTGGGTTGCTTGCTCCAGATATCATGACGAATATTGCAATAGGTACAATGTACATCCACTGGAAAACAAAAAAAAAAAACAATAACATTAATACCTACATCATAAATAAATGCTTCATACATAGTAATAGGTAATACGAGCTGGTGTCCACAACTCCACATCAAAGTGCCTATTTTGCATATGTAGTTTTACATCATACATAGTACTACATAATTATACACCAGTATTATAAACCAATCATTTCATTATTACTAGTTGTAACTTACATATTTGGCTAAGAATGATTTGTTGTCCTTCACATCTCCCTTTTCTCTTGCTTCTCTCTCACGTTCCAGTTTTTGGATGTAAGTTGCTGTATCAGGACTGTTAGAAAAAAACATGATGTCATGTTAACAAAAAACAAAATATAAAAAGTCAACTACTAAATAATTTAACAATATTAATGCATCCACTACATTGGTTGTACTTACACTGGAGCTTGCTCAACATAACGAAGATAGAAGTTAGAGTTGATCTTATTACTGCTGCTTTTGTTAAGTGATGCCTGTGAAGAATTAGTAACTTGGAAGCTGACTGCAATCACTGCCCCATTGGGCAACACCCATGCGTTGATCACGTCTGACAGACCATTGGCAAGGAAGGCTTTGGCTTTAACTGATGAATAGAATTCTGTTCCTTTGCTATTGTCAGCAGACGTTACTAGTGTCTTTATGGTGTAGAAACTATCAATGTCAGCAAGACTCTGAAAGGTTTTTATTACATTTGGTTATTTCCTGTTTATGACGAAGACCAGTCAACACATAAAAAGAAAAGAAAATAAATATATTTGACCCAGGTTTATGATTGAAACATACCTTTAATTGATCTATATGTTGTTGATTAAACTGTATTTGATCAATAACTGCAGCTCCTGCGCGAATGCTCTTCAGAGCTATGTTGCCCCTAGAGCAATACTTTTCAGGACCACAATTTAGTGAGTGTTCTATCTTAATATTCAGCCAACCATCATAATCAATGCAAGCCTGTAATAGAAACAAGAAATATACATTAAAATTAGCATCGTGTACTGATAACAGTAGAATGAATAAATAAAAAAACTAACCGCATAATTAAATAGCCCAACTATTAATATAACTGCGAACGAATTGAAATACATTTTTCAGCTGATTACTTCAACCTATGATAATTGATCTCCAACAAGATTTTTCAGTTATATTTCTTCAGTGATAATCAGTTTTGTTCGGTTTCGGTAGCTATTTGACAATTTTGGAATAAATTGACATTGACAATGACAGTGGAAGCACTTTCTGACAATTTCAATCTGACAACCAATTTATAGGTTAGTTTATGGTCATAGAGGATCCCATAAAGTCGATTATTTAACCGTTGAATACACTGACCTCTATCATTTATAGTATAATTTTGACCTTTTTCTTGCCAACATACAATTTTTAAAAACCGATTCTTGTAACCCTTTTTATTTTGAAACGAGATAATATTTACATAATATATACGTAAACAGGATGTACATACAGACACCAGCACATCAAGCTGCCTGAAACTGTCAAATTTTATCAATCAACTTTGAACAATTTGATAAAGTTGAAAATCTATTAAGGAAATTTGACAGATTGTAGTAACTCGATGCGTTGGCGTCTTTGGCCAAAAGATAGGCCAGCTCTCTGATCACGTGAAGAGTCGACCAACCACTAAGTGGGCCCGCACTCGGACCACATGGCTCTAGTGTTTCAACCCCAAACGACTCGAACATATAACTTCCAATAGGGTAAGAATATTTTCGCCGTTTGAAGTTTTACGCACCTGTAGCAGCTGCCGTGCCAGAAAGATGGGATGGCGCAAGAGTGTCGACACATGTTGCATCCCACACCAATGGCTCGCCTAACTTCCAAGGTATTATGTTCATTCCGTCTGGTCTCGTCCCATCGTCGTGTACCATGCCGTTGGGTTCTAAAACGGCTGGCACCACGGCGCGGCGATGACAACAGCACGACGGATGATGTCATTAATTTTGGCGTTTCGTGTACCCGGCCTGCGCTCTTGGTGCAAGATAGGACATGGTGTCCGAGGCAGTCGACAGCTTCACCGCACTGGCAGCGATGCGGAGCCCTGCAAGGAGCACCCAGACGCAGACAAGTATAGCGACCCGGAAAGTGATGTCAATTAACATAGTGCCTATGTTGGGTAACGATAGTGCATGAAGCCAGAGGCTCGACTCCCACTCACTCACAGCCAGCAGGTGAGCACGCTTAGCAATATTGGTGGACGTATTGATAAGATTATTATGCCCCAATCTGCAGAGCGGCCCATCCCACTGTCTCTGAGAAGATGGGTTTACGGGCCGATCTGTATCCGGGCAAGCCGCTTTCCAGGAGTTTAGGTACTGCATCTGTCAAGCACAGCACTTAAGATTCAACCAGGGAGGGGCTAAAATGTTCTCTGTCAACTTTTTCCAAAATCTATGATTGCAATATACGCTGAAATATCGTAAAAAAATTGCGTAGTTACAGAGTTAATCATGAAAACATTTTTTAAGTAGGTAAATATCTGTTTTCGATGGTCTTAGGTTCGATATTAAAAGCTCAAGCTGAGTTTGAGTAACTAGGTAAGTATACAGGGTTACTGGTTAATCGACTTATTATTGCTAGGAGGTTGTAGGGGAAGTTATTACCGATGAACTAGACCATTCAGTCTTTGGGCAAAAGTGAACCATTTATGAGAAAAAAAAATTATATTTTAGTTTATCGGGGTAAGGCATTTTAAAAATTAATAAAAAGGGTACTGGCTGTATTCAAATTTTTCTTTTTTTTCTCAAAAAAAAGCATTCATAATCAACACAAAAACTAGAACTAGAAAATACCAGACGGAAACATCATACATTTAAATAATTTTAATTAACGAGTTCCAAAAGAATGACAAAAACAAAAAAAAAGTCTATAATTTGGCTTGCAGAATATTTTTTTAAATTTCTAACGAGGTAAACATAAAACTAAACATTGGATACAAGATTACAAAGTTTATAGAGTTGTAAGAAGTAAGGATAAAATCGTCTAATTACATGTTTCATAAAAACATTGAATTATGTAATTAAAATTAGCTTAGAGTAGGTAGATAGGTGTTACAAATGACTGTTAGCCTGTCACATCTCACTACCGGGCACAGGCCTCCCCCTGGATTACATTGTTTTTTTTATAATTCATGTTCATTCTTTCAGTTAGGATTTTTCTAATTTGTATGTTTATGCAAAAGAGTAAGCAGAATATTTTCATAATTTCACGAAAAACTCGGCGCTTTCTAAAATAATATAAATGCATTGGAATATTACGATTCGTGTACACGAAATCGTGACGTCACAAGCAATAGTGGCGTGCACCGCCTAACTAAACAGCTGTAAGGCTCGTGGGATAAAAGAGTTGGTCTTATTAGCGCGGGCTACCTACCAATCTAAGTTGTTAATTCCCTACAGCGTGGCACGCACCTACGGGATTACAATCTTGTTGGTTTGCAATAAAATCGTGTGATTGTCGAGTTCTGTGTTAACAGCAGTTTTTTTTTTTTTAGATTTTGTTAGTTGACCTGACAAGTTCATTCTTCAGCTACAAATATCTTGATATCGGACATGTGTCTGTGGGTATCGGTGTCTGATTTTGCAAGACATGGTCTTGTTAGTCTAGCCTAGCCGGAATTTTGTAGTTTGAATTCTGCAAGACCTAAATATCCCTTACATTTCCAGGTCTTACGGAATAACATTATGCAGATTACCTACTTACTTTACATATCAGAACTAATATTTACCCGCATAGTGATTTTCGTATATTTATGAGCTTCCGCTGAAATACAAATCAAAGGAATTTAACTAATATATAATAATATGTATAACCAACCTATACCTACGTCACTGCAAAAGATCAACGCGATACTTATGAAACAATTCTTTGCTAAGAATTCGGGTCCAGATAAAAGATTTTTTACGTGCTCTCGAACGGGATGAAATTAAACATGAATACTTGCTTTTACCTCTGACGTGGAACATTCCGCCCCAATACATTCACTTTGAACACAAGGGAAACTCCAAGGGGGTAATCGGGTTTAGTAACATATATCTCCTTTAACTCCCCCGCAATGAGATAAATGACTAAAATCATCTTGGCTTTATTGAAATACCTTGGTTCGGCGGGCAGGTTAAAATATTTTAAAGAATTCTATGATCGGAAGCATCGACTGGCGGTATAGGGCTAAGAGTTATTGAGGGCGTAAAGTATCTGGGAGGCAATTGTCGTTTCTACGTTTTTGTTCCCGTTTTAGGTGTACCTACTTACGTAACTTAGCTTACGTGTCATCATACCTATTAATTATGTATTATACCATGCTGTAAACAGTTTATCTAGGTAATCGTATATTTTCAAAGTCAAATTGTTTATTTCAATTAGACTATTACACACATTTACAAGAAAAAGAAGAATTGAATCTAGTTGTCTCACGTAGTTTCGTATAGAGAAGAAACTTCTTAAAAAAAATAGTTTTATAATATTTTGTTTACATTCATTAGATTTAGAGAGGCTAAGGTCGTCCCCACAGTATTCCACTTTCCTATCTCTCTGTTACCTTAATTCTCCCTGGTTAGCGTGAGTGATGAACGAGTCCGAGTGTGGTGGAGACGCCTTTCTTCAGGAATCCACTGCGTAATGTCTCTGGTCCATCTGTCCTGTGCCTTGTATATTCTTGAGGTAAGGTCCTGGATATTAGGAAATTATTGGAATTTTATTTAATTCAGAAAAGAATAAAGATGTTAGTGCCTTTAATACGAACAACATTTTTAAGTATTTTTGGTACGAAGAATTTTAAATGTATAATTTTTAAGTTGCGGCAAAAAGCCGTCGTTGTTCTACAAAATAATACAGACGGTGTGAGCTTTCAGCACATTCACATACATTCCGAGTGCACTTTAATAGTATTTTGCAGATAGGTCACCTAACTGGCTCGACTTAAGCAAAAAGTGCTCAGGTCGCTGTGTCGTATCGTACGTTGCACCGGCGAGGGCGAGCGGTGAGACACCCACTACTAACGTAATTTAGTACTAGTTGAAGTGGATAAGCGCGAGTAGAATTATTTATCCGATGGGAACTCTGGGTGTAGGTGACACAAGAAAGCGCGGGGTGCGCGCACGGCGGTAGCGAGAGCGATTTACATACAATACTACACGCAGTGGCACGCGTAGCGACTTCGTAGCGACACACATAGCGTCACACGTAGCGACTTCGTAGCGTTTCGCGTAGCCCTTTGTCATTTCTAACCTTATTATTTATGTTTAGTTTTAATTCTTAGTTACTCTACTACTATTTTAAAAACACATTTTCGGCCTTTGTTGAATCTGCAATTTAACTCTTTGGCTATAAGCTAAATAAAGTCAATAAATAAAATCCTACATTCTTTGTTTGTCATAATATCTGCTCTGTATTTAACTAAGTTTGAGAACTGAAACAGTTATTTTTAACTCTTTGACGTGGCAGTAATTGAAAAATGCAGTTAGTGCTTTCGCTTTAATTTCTAATGCATGGGCGGAAAGCGGAGTTCTTTAGCTCTAACTTATTACTGTGACGTAACTGCCGAGTATCTAAACTGTGGACAAACTATTTAACTGGGAGTAATTATTTAATGTGAGAAATGGGATTTGGGTAATTTTCTCGCTCTTTTCTTATTTACGGAGAGTGCTATTGTAATAGTTGAAGCCGTTGTCGTGTCGTAGTTATTTTGTTAAATCGTTTTTTTATGATGCAGCCTGTTGTAGCACCCAAAATATGTAGTTAAATATAAATTTATACAAATTTGGAAAATTCAAAAGTGCATGACTCATACTACTCATTTGATCGTATAAAAAAACAAAGATATAGTATTATAAATATAGTTACAGTTTTTTTATTAATTATAATTAAACTACTTTGAATAAAAGAGCCATTTTCAATAGGGTTCCTTCTATGGGTGAAAATAATCTATTAAAAAAAACTCAATTAATTGATTTTTTCGCGAGCTACAATGTGTTCAGGTTTCACACTTGACTGACGGATTTTTTTTTAGAAATTGTATTTTGATGTTTTTTTCGCTTCTACTGCACTACTAAATCAGTTTTAAAAAGTACAGAATTAATCTCCATATAATTATCTATAAATAGTATATAAGTTAAGTAGGTTCTGTGTGCTACCAGGAGTATAACGATAGAAACAGTTGCAGACACGAGGCAAAAAAAGAAATTGTTCGATCGTAGTGCACTCTCTAATGCTTCGCATTATGAGTCGTGCAAAATTAGTCTTGTCTTTTGTAAAGAAATAATACTAAAATTATAGTTTTTTTTATTATTTAATCCATAGTGTTAGAGAGTTTTACTTTAATATTTATCATATACTATAGCATCTGCCAAACTGCAAAGCAATTTTAATTATGATTCCTGAAATATTACAGGAATCATAATTAAAATAAATCTATGTTAAAAATAAGACTATAGCTCTGCAGACAGCGACTCTGTATGCATATACAGAGTAGTTATCCATACAACCATAGATTGTATAACCACGGCTACTACAGTCATATTGATAAGCATTGCCTAGTTCTACCCAACACTCCAGCGTTTTTTTTGGGATGACAAAGCAACGTACCTACGACACCTCGACCAGATTCTGTTGCTTCTTTTGACCCAATCCTTTATTCATTTTTCATTTTTATAACACCTGCATATTCACAACCACTCGATACGCTTCCGTACCGTACCTAACATCAATCAATGTTATCGTAGGAGTCCTCTAAACGCTGTTCACAATTCCAAAACCCGAAAATTTGTCAGTTTAAATCAAATCATCATCATTTCAGCCGAAAGACGTCCACTGCTGGACATAGGCCTCCCCCAAGCACCGGACCGGTTTTGTGCTTCTCGCATCCAACGAGTTCCTGCGGCCTTCACAAGGTCGTCGGTCCACCTTGTGGGAGGCCTTCCAACTTTAAATCAAATAGTCGACCGCTATTCTTCCGACAGCTGTTTGCTGTCGGTTGCTAGTATCATTAGCGATACGATAACCGACCCTACTTATCTACTCCTACCTACCTGTAAGGAATTATATGTAGATAGAACCACATGGTTTGAAGATGCTGTGTTGAATGTGCTATGCGCAAAAGATTTTAGTATAATATGAATAAAACCTAACATTACTCCGTTGACTCTAACAAATGGCTAAGGGTGATACACCAGCTGATGCCTGATATCTTTCCTTTATGATTTTCTTTTAACTTGCAAAGGTCAAACTTTATCTCCCTTAACCTTAAGGGAGATAAGGAGCCAAAGAAAGTGTTATAATAAATAAGGATGTGTTTTTAATTAATTCAGACACAGTGACTGTCTCAGGTCCCAAGTGATTGAGAGAAAATCTTGCTTCTATTGTTAGGAACTATAACATCGGCTAAGTATCTAAAGTTCAGTGAAAGTCCCGTCAAAATCGGTCTAGCTGATTCGGAGATTAGCCGGAACATACAGACAGACAGACAAAAATTTTAATACCTAATTGTTTTTTTTGTTTTGAGTAGGTATCGTATAAGTATACTTTCATATGCATGTAGTAAAAGCTGTTATTTGTATGGATCATTTGAACCTCACCCACGGTAAAAGAGCCTATGATTTGCAGAAGCCTAATACTCGTTCATTAAGTGGCACACATAGGTGTTCCCCTCAATTTTTTAATATTGCAGGAGACAAAGTAATCACGCGAACATTAATGAGAGTCAATTCAGGATTATGAATAAAGAAGTTGTATGCGTGGCCAGTGTTGCGCCGATGATATAAATATTGCGTGCGAGGGAGCGGAAAATTAAACAAAACGTGTCGTTGACGTTATGTGACGCCATAATTATTACACAATGTCGTATGATCTGTCTAATAGTGGGAGGGGGACCTACGAAGCACTAGTTACTTAGACAAAACGTTATTTTAAGGTTTTAAGTCTTCTTGTGTGTATAATATTGTTGTAACTTACAGTTTAACTGAATTTAAAAATTATATAAAAATGTATGGTACTAACGATATTCCGTATATTTTATTAAAATAAGTACCCATTAGTAGTATAGTAGTATTCATGTAAAATTAATGTGCATACCCTAAACAGGCAATATATCGATGCCTTAGTTCACAATTGTACTAACTCCAAAATTTTCAATTTTTACTTTTTTGGTGCTAAATATATTAAATGTTGTGCTCTTTCGTTTGCGCGTATCGAAATACCAATAATCCGTCTCTTTCTTCCAAAAAACCTAGTTCACAGTTAAGAATCAAGAAAGTTTGATGTACAAGTGTGTTAAGTACTTTTACTTTAAGGAGTTTAGGGGTTTTTTTTTACTTTCTGGAGAACCTCTTCCAGTACAGTAAAAGTAAAAAGTAAAAGTACCTACCTATTTTTACTTTAAGGAGCCTAATTTTTAAGAAATTTACATGTTTCTCATTAAATAGTTAGTAATTGATTATTGTTACCAAACTGAAGACTGATTAATAAATCTAATTTGTAATTATTAAGAAACCAAACAAAAATTTGTTTAGCCCTCTTAATATTTTGATTGCGAGTTAGAAAAAGTATTTTATGATTGTAGTTTGAAAAACTGTTTGTGTTTTATAGAATAAAATAAACATTATAAATATGAATCACTGGTTTATTCTTAGTTGTTGGACCTAGAACCAGTTTGTTAAAGCTGTTAAATATTTTTAGTTTTTCACTTAATGCACATCAACATAATCAATCTTAGTGCACAAATGTATTAAACGGGGGGTTTGTACATTACATAGCTATTTTTAAAATGTTATGGTTATACTAACATTACAATATTGAGATATGATGGAGTTAAAGGACTAGTCTTGTGAATAGACGCATAATTGTTTTATTATTTTACTTTGTTTTCATAGTGTACATGTCTAAACTTTAAAAAACTTTAAAACACTCTCCTCAAAATTATCAATTTTGTAGTTAGTGCAATTGTGAACTAAGGCATCGATATGGACTGTACCTTAAACCATCAAATTTTACAACTGGTAACACCTATATTTTTTGTTAATAAATTATTCTTATTCTAGTTAAAGTCTCAGGCATGATCTAATTTATAAGCGTACCACCTGTTATAATTTTGGCTAAGTGTCGCAATATAGGCTAGGCTCTCTCTAAAGTTATTCCAAATTAACTACTTAACTAACTTCGGTAAGTACGAGGAGATGCCTATCAAAGCACTAGACAGAACAATTAAAGGAGGCATTACGAGCTTGCTAACTTTACGAATCGTACGGCGTTCCAGCGAAGCAAATAAAACGTTTAGTTGTCACTTGTTTCTCGAGGAAATCGTTAAACCAGTGCACTGAACACTCCATCAAAGTTTTTATGACATAGTGTAGATCTCGAGGAGGTAATTATTTTGAACATTGGCTATCTGCTGTCAGCATCGGTGTGTTGACGTGAACGCAGCGCGGTATCAGTGCTGTCCAGCCAATAACGTGCTGCAACCTATGCCCCGGCCGGTAATTGAACATGTTCGGCTTAATGAAGTTTTCTCTATATGATGGTACACATAGGCCATATTTATATATTGTTTTATATGTATGACCTGTAGGTGTTATACAGGGTGTCCCATGGAAGTATGGATCAAATCGAATAGGGGCGTGGGCAAGGTCATTTCCAAACTTTTTAACCATGAGAATGTCAGTGAATTTTTTTACGGTTCAAAAGTTATGACCGATTTTCATTTTTTTTTCAATCACTTCGCTTAGTGTTCAAAGAAATTAATAATAAAAAAATACTAACAGGGCTATCTAAAAAAAAAAAAATTGATAGCCCTGATAGTTTTCATGAATTCGATCTTTCTTCTCTTTTTTTTTTAGTATTTTTTTTTTTTGCTAAAACGTTTGCAAATGACCTTGCCCACGTCCCTATTCGATTTGATCCATAATTCCAGGGACACCCTGTATATCACGGTGTTAAAATATAGGAAACTATCAAATGTCCTTCCTTTGAAAAAAAAACTCTTGTAATTTTTCTTCTTTCGATATCTATTCACATATGAGAATGTCTTCACTCAGTCTAAGTAAAATAAAATCAAAAACGAATAAAACGAAAATAAAGCGGAGACCCTCTCAAAACTATTGATTCATCGGTGTCTAGTCTAGATACCCACTTACCTACGTGTATGTTGTGAGAAAACTTGAAAACGTGATTGCTGGTATTGTGACGTCTCAAAAGCACTTTGATGAGAACTTTTACGGGGAACTTGCACTGCCATGTTCGACAAATTCTCAGTAATTTTATTAACCGACTTCAAGAAAGAAGAGGTTCTCAATTCGGATGTTTATATATATATTTTTAAATTCATAACTGCCCGGAGTGTTTACCTTCTTAAATTCTTTTACAATAAGGTTTTGTAAGGCTATAGGTATAATGTCCGCAGCGTGGTCGTTGCGAAAGGGTAAAGAAACTTCATTAATCGCATGATTTGACAAGAACAACGTGATCAGGCAGTATTCATCAAAAACAAATTAAGTTGCCGTGCTCTGCCCGCCCTCAGGAATTTACAGGACAATTTAGGGTTTATACGAGTGTAATATCATGAAAATTTGTTTAAGTACGCCGTATAATCACAATGTTAGCCGCGTGTAAACTGAAAATAATAAGCTTTTATAAAATGCTTCCGACGCGTAAATTGCAGTTTAATATTTCAGTAGTTATACGAGTAATGCGACATAAAAAGGACTCGTTATAAACTTATTACGTAAACATTTTAATTATTATCATTTTTGTACTTGTGAACCTAGCACTATGTTTACTTGTATAAGAAAAGTATGTTTACTTGTATAAGAATCTTTGTAAGGATCGCAGCACGTGGCGTTGTGAAGTCTGTGGCGCTTATTGACCCCTATCGTTACTAAAAGTCTTTGTGTCTCTATATAAGTCAGGTATGGTAGATACTTTTTTATAGCCGAATTATAGTGACTGTATGAATTTTCAGCAGAGAATAGATACGAGTGGGAGGTTCGATAGGGGATTTCATATCGAGCGGCCAGCTAACATTAAAAGGTTAATCGTTCACATAAAACACGGCACAATAAAGAACGTTTCACCATTCATGAGGCGCACCGAGTCAGACATCTCGCGTTATTATACTCGTAAAGTTCGCCCTTTCCTTGCATAATGACATGACGAATTGCGCTCGCGATATTTTTGCTTCTTTATACGATGAGGTCATTACGCGTCAGTTACGACGCTAAAGGCCGGAAAGTAATGGCTTCCCGATATAACGTAGTTGATACAAGTTTGAAATTAAAAAAATATAATGAACCGTTGTATTTGCTGAAAACTCTGCAGCTGAAATGAAAACATTGTGCACTGCCTACAAAACTTTAGCAGCCAACGTGCTAAATACACGCGAGTGCGTATTTTTTTTTAAGTGGCGAGGAAATTTAAAACAAATTCGGTCGTGGAGATAATGGAGAGCGCGAGTTTCGAGTAATAGAGAACGTGTGGTTGGCAAGCTGTGGCGCGGCCGCGTGAAAAAGTACAAAAGTTGTGTTCGCCCGCGTTCACACCAAGCGGCCGGCAAACGTGTTTATACCACAATAATACATATCTTCATACTCCGTCCTGTTTTATAATAATCATGGCTCTCAAAATTATCAAATAGTTGTTTTTTTTCCATTAGAAGCTTTATTTAAATAAGGTTTTTAACTACGACACACTTAAAGTTTGATATTTTCAGCTTCGAATAGTTCTTCAAACTCGGTGCAACTTTTACTTCCTTTCAATTCCGATTCATAATTCTTTTTAAAACTTAAATGCAAGTTAAAAGCTTAAAATAGTACCTAGTGAGCACTTTCTTGATTTTTTAATTTTTATGAAGTTTATTTGTTGGCTTGCTAAGTATTAAGTGGGTTATTATTTGGATCATTATACTTACAGTTACTTCGAATATACTGCAAGTAATCAGGGCACTGATTGGAAATACTTTTTATTATTTGTATGATGTGATTTTCAAATAATTCATCATCATCATCATTAGCCTATAGCAGTCCACTGCTGGATATAGGCCTCTCTTATTGCACGCCATTCAACTCGGCAACTCTCATCCAGCTGCTACCAGCCATCCTGCGAAGATCGTCGCTCCACCTAGCCTGAGGGCGTCCCACCTTACGTTTACCGATTCGCGGTCTTCACTCACGAACACGTCTACCCCAACGGTCATCGGCTCTACGCCTAATATGGTCGGCCCATTGCCAATTCAGCTTGCTTATTCTGTGAGCTATGTCGACAACTTTGGTTCTGCCGGATCACCTCAATTTTCTTTTTTATTGTTAAAAACATAATTTCGTCAATTTCTGAAGCTCTTATTTATGTGATCTAATTATTAATGATTTTAAGTGGGTACCTAAGTGTTGCTGAGGTGAATACAAAACTTTGTGTACCTATCTATCGAATTAAATTATTCCTTGAATATCTTTCCGTGTGTTTGTGTAAGACGGTGTGATACAAGTGTAGCTTTTCTGATTGTCTTATAGCTTTGTCGTACTCTATCGAGTTTCACACATCTCTCTCCAATTCCGTATCGATCATTACAAAGAAAAATGAAGTGTATCTTTAATAATTTCATAAAAATAAACGAGCAAATCTCCTCGCCAGAGTGGGAGAGCAGTTCGTGCTCGGAATAAATTTCTTCAGAGGGATCGTTTTCAATTTCATGGCTCAATCTTCGGGATCTCAGTGAGAATATGTAAAGGGGCATTTGTCGGTGTCAACACAATGTAATGAGCCCCTTTCGCATTAGCTACGTGCTTACGGCTGTTTTTATCTACCCTCATCCATGTGTCTATCGGTGATATCATATTATGAATATTAGGATTTGATTTTTAAGGTTCTTCATGTCGTGAGAAGACGATGATTTTGAAGGCGGACGTATATTGCATTGTCTGTTATTAGAAGAGGAGTTTATTGATGCTTCTAACGTTTTCTATTGTATCTATACTTGTAATAAAGCTGAAGAGTCTGTTTGTTTGAACGCGCTACTGGTAGTACCAGTAGGATTTGTTTTTTTTTGTTTGATAGTCCAATTCCTGAGAAATGCTACTAGGTTACTTAACATCACGCTAGGACCCTGAAGAGCCGAGGAAAAATAAAAAAATAGAAAGAACGTGAACACGAAGTAATAACGCGGGTAGGCGATGCGATGCGACGCTGAAACTAGTTTTTTATATAAAAAAAATTTGCTGTTGTATGCTGGTGGATGTTTTGTTCGTTGGACACAAATCAAAACTTTTCTTGAATTTTTCATACAGTTTCTTTTTTATCAATTTAATAATGCATGAAGCGTTCTTTGTTCACAATAATACCCCTAACTGCAATTAAGAAAACCAATTAAAGGTAGCTTTATTAATTGGACCACAAAATTTAGGTAACCGTGACAAAGATATTTCAAACGCTACTCGGCTAACCTAACTTATCCCTCGTTAGGTACTTTGGCAATACGTAACTTAGTTAATTTAATAAAGTGAGTAAAATCTTGTCGCGGGTTAACGACTTAACTCTATCACAAAGAGGCATTTTGAATTCTTAATTACCGCCGGCGGCTAAATGCAACGAGGTACGAGACCCGTTTCTTCAGCTCTACTTCATATAAAACTTGCCCTTTTTTATTTATAATTTGCTTTATTTACCTTTTATAAAATTCTATTGTTGAAGGTGAAGTATTTAATGAGCTAAATATGTTGTGTTTTATCAGCTCAATAAATATTATTTACACCTGTAAAATCAATGTTTTTCTGAAAGATTGGTATGTTGCTATAAGTTCCTAGAAATATTTAGGGATTATACTTCGAAGTTTGAAAGAATAGTATAATGATAAGAAGCGCAGGTATTTAATTAAACACAGCATTAATTACGTATGTAGGTACACCTGTATGCAGGTACCTGCCTTGATTTTCGTAAAACCAGCTATTTTTCAAACAAATTTCATACGCATTTAACCAAAATCGCAGCCTTTAACCCAATTAATGGGGAGATAAAATCATGGCGTGGTTTATATGAAACAATAACGAGGTGTGGGAATACGGCGACGCTGACCCTCAGCCCTCAGCCCTCGGCCCTCGGCTCGTGAGTGACGGGCCGTGTCTGCGCCCCTCTGACCCTCGTATTATGACAACAGACGTATCTATCACAATATGTGAACGTTTATGTTTGTGCTTTTACTAGATAAAGCCTATGACTCGGGGAATGCATGCGGTATTAAGTTTTCATGTCGAATTTAAAACCGCGTCCACACTAACGTTTATAGGATAGATTAAATATGTGCGTCTGGCGTTTTTTGTGGTGGTAGGTAATTTCTTTTTGTACAGTGTTTATATCTGTATGTAATGTGATTTATTTTCTCTAAAAATATATGTAAATAAATATTATGCATTCACTCCAAACATCGAAGATTTCAGCTGTCTACCTATATTCTTTTAAATTCTTGCATCGAATTTCTCCAGCCAATCTCCTCTGCCTTTGACATTGAAGTTCCCGCTATTGTGAATTGTTTCAGCGGAACATTCCGCTATTGGAGCAGTAATAACGTTTGTTCAAGAAATTCAAACGTGAAACTATTGCGAGGCGCGTTCGAGGGGTGCGCGGCATGGCAGAAACGTCGCCGCGATATTGTGCCGATGTACCGCGACCCGACACACCACTCACACGCCGCACACCGCACATACGCCGAGCCATTTGCACAAACATTCACTTGAAAACATAACAGTAACTGTGTGGAAATTGATTTGGCAAATCGTATGGATCTGATAGGATGTCAAGCTGTTGGCCGCAATAAAAATATCGTAATTTACATGAGTCGTCGTTACATATGTCAGTGTTATCGCCACGACACCTAGGTACATTCGATCTTGCTCGTTATTTTTGATAGGTAAGCATGACATGTTTTGGAATTCTCATATTTTCTGGAATGTAATTTTCGTTAGCTTGCAGGGGAAGAACAATGTATTTATCTTAGCAGTCTCTGCAAGGCATTGACAAAGGCCTCAGATGCGGTGATTACATTTCATTTTTGTGTAAAAACAATCTAATTCATACATATGTTTGTGTTTGCGGAGCGGCCGCGGCAAAGTCGTAGCTATTGAGAACCGAAATGTCACAATGAGTAGAAAGAGCCCTTGTTGATGAAGCTGTGTTCGACATAGAGCGAGGGGGTGAGGTGAGATTGCGACCCTTCTGATTACACAATGTTGGCTTTCATCCCTTGTGCAAGTCGCGCTCCGGAAATCTTTTGTGATTCGACTTCGGTTATTGTGGCGTGGCATACTAATACGAGGTAGGTGACGCCGCTGAAATATGTGACGAGTTGAAACCACAGGACCAGCTCATTTCATACTTCACACGTAATAAACGTACCGGCTGAAGAATACGGTGCAAATTGACGCCTCACTGCGGCTCGTAGGCATCACACACTTTTTATAGTAACGACTATTCCTCTAAGCGGAAGTATGAAATTGTATGTCTCTATCGAACACTATTCAAACAAAAATTAGATCAGCGTAGCTAATTAACCACTTTAACTATAGCAAAGTTTCTTCTCACAGTTTTTGTCTTGTGTAAACTCGTGTCGTGAACTCGTGAGACAACCCAGCTTATCCGACAGTGGGCAAGAACTAAATTAAATTTGTGCCGCCTGTCGCCCTCATGATCTAGTGGAGTCTGAGCTCACAGGTCACTCGCACACTTCACTTGCTTTATGGACACTAAGATACTGAATGCTTCTATTTACACAATGTTTTGTTGTGTCTTTGTATTTCCATTTTTTTTTATTTAATCATGTTTAACTACCACGGAAGATAGGCATACCTATAGCACATTTGTAACGAAACAATATCAACTCATAAAATCATTGGTGTATTGTTGCGTACACGTCGTACTATTTTGAAGTATTTTGTGAATTATCGTATCACCATTGACCCCAAATAAGTTCACAAGTAGCCCATTGATTACCCGATCGAAGGAATGTAAAATTTACATTTAAGTCTTTAAACTTTTTAATGGTTTTGGTCTTCCAAACCTATAGCTTACGGTTCAAGACGTTTAGAGCAAATGTCTCATTAAGGTAAGCCCAAGTTTATTTACACACGTCGTTAATTACTAGGTATAATAGTTGAAAGTTCAATAAAAGCTGTTTAGTCGTTTTCAGAATAGGTAAACCAACCATGCCAACAAAGCATGCCAGGCATGATTTGAATATTTTTTTTTATTAAAAACGACTCACAAGTACCTAAAAATAATTTCATTGCTCGAAGGCGTTTAAATAAAAGCTACTGTCGCAGAAACAAGAGCTTTCATTCACATAGATAGGAACAATAAAACAGTGTAAGTAATCGAATCATCGTCCCTTTTTACGTTAAATCCTAAAATTGCCACAATAATATTAAAGAAAGACGAAGAAACTGTAATCCAAGACAAACTTACATTCTTGGGTAAAGGATTTAAGTCAGTATGTCAGAAGCTCTCCCGGAGTGTGTCTCTTCTCTGATAAGAATACGTAAGAGCATAAAAATAAAAGTTCACATCGAAGGAATGGGAAAATGTCGCCGAATAATATTTGGGATTCCAGTTTTATTTGACTGCAGACCCTCTGCGAATGGAGACAGAGATTTCCCGAGATGGCCCTATCAAACATTTATGGAGTAGCTACATAAAAGGACAACACTTAAGAACAGTTTCAATAAGTGTTCGACGTAACACGAGTGTAACGATATTACCGACGACGCATAAAACTTCATGGCTCCGTTTGAATCTAAAATTTAACTAACGATGCGAACATTTTTAGAAGCTTCTGATTCTTGTGGAAAATCTATGGAAACAGTTCCCTCATAAGTTAATCAATGTGGTTAATTAAGTTCGGGTACATCATAGGTATGACTATATGGCAGTAATCAAAACATGTCAGCTCGCAGGCTATTAAGAGATTATCTAATCGCTACATGAAGCACTAGCTATTGTACTTAGGTATGCCTGTGTAGCTTGCCACGCTATTGTGTCATACTTAATTAGTAATTAAGAGAAATGTCTCTCCGCTGCAGCTAATTACAAACAAACATGCAAGTCTTAATAAAAAAATTGCTTTGAAATGTTACAGAACTCCGATTTTCTCGGAAGCTTAAGTAAGTATAAGAAGGGTTTAGGCTTCTGAACTGAAATTATTAAAGGACCCACTAGCAAAATTAATTTTATCGACAAAATTGTGTTCTATTTTTCAATAAACATATCAATGGTCATCATGTATTCATATAAAGAAAGAAACGTATTAATTCTGTCAGTATTTGAAGACAAGCCGTTTAGATATCGACGTGGTTTGACCGAGCGCGAGCGCGAGTAGCTCGTATAAATGCAAATCAGCCGATTGTAGTCTTGCCTTGATTAATTTAAAACATTTACCAGTACCCTCTTACTCTTAGCGGCTGCTTTTTAGTTTCACTGAAGCTGCCATTTATTTCAACGACAGCGAATACATTTTTTATTTTTCTCCAATAATAACGTCTACGCCTTTCAATATTTGATGTCAGCACAAACGTTGCCTTTTGACTTCTTTGTCACATCGTTCATATAATATTTATCGTTACTGTAACAAAGAAATTCCATTTTGGGGCAAATTCGCAAATAGTTCGACGTTTGAATTTCCCCTGTGTAAATGTTATTACAGTACGTTCCGTTAGTGTGTTGCAGGTGAAACATTCCGCAATAACAGCCAAGTCGGTGCCTTGACAAAGTGGGATTGCCATATAATGCCGGAGTCCCGCAGAGGAAGCGCGCCTTGTCTTCACAATACATTTACATAAGCGAAAGATGGTAAATCGTTGATCGGTAAGAGTGCAATCGTACTTCGATACAACAATCTTCCGATTCCGTGGTAAGTTAGCATTATGTTTCATGCCAACTTAATTAAATTTTAATGTTCTCCAAGCTTAAGTTCGCTTCAGTCACCTGAGCAGTCTGGTAATTCTTTCAAAAACAAAATTAACTAAGTTACTCGGCTAAGTAAGACTGATAGATATTTGTGTAGGAGTGAGCAGGAAAATGCTGTGATTGACATAATATTAATGATGCTTCGTAATTTGTTTAGTCAAATATTAAGTTAACGATTTGTTTTTTGAAAATAATGATCACAGCTACGAATAACGATCACACATAATCTTTTACATAGTTTTTATATTCTAACCCCCTTATTCATAAAACTTATCAAACCTATTTTAGTTAAAATGGGGTTTGTCTCTTTCTTACACACAGAAATGACAACGTGACAGATAAAGACAAACGTTCTATAAACCTATTTTAGCTAAAATAGAGATAAAATAGGATTATGAATAAGGGGGTAAATGTCTACTCTGACAAAAATTCATTAACATTGATTAATGCATATGGTTACATGGTAATCAGCTTTCAGTGTAGAATTGATGATCCTATGGGGATTTTGTTAGAAAAAAATATTGTCTTTATAACTCTGACAGAAATAGCTTAATATGTACCTAAGAAAAAACGATTCACAAAGGAGGTAACATGGAGATAACGAGAAAAAATAATCCGTGTGTCGTTTCCTCTTCACTCCTGGCTCTAGCCGTGAGATTATCACGCGCACCGTGATTATGATTAAGCGCCACCAGCCGCGGAAAAAGTGGCAAGAATAAAATTAAAATTACATTTTGTGCGTCCTCATTATACCTTTATACCTCCTGGAAAATGTTTTACGTTTATATTGTGTTGTTCTATATATCTAAGGTGTATGTTTAATGCGGCTAGCCCATACATTTTAATGTACTTAACACACCTCGTTTTGCATTTTAAAATCGCTCTGTTTGTGAAAGTGGCACTTATTTACCCCAAAAAATGTAAATAACGTATGATTTTTCCGTTTTACATAGTACGAGTACAGTTAGCATCGGGTATTACGTAAATACTGGTTGCAGACAGGTATCGCGGCCAGGTGGCTTTAACAGCCGTATTTGTCATCCGCGTACCAACTCCGAAATGTTCCTATTTATCATGAATTTGATATTTATCTACTGTTTCTTGTGTTGTAAACACTATATGACTTAACAGCGTGTGTTTATTATATTTAGGTATTTAAAACTTGAGTTTTATTAACTTGATGTTTTAAATACCTTAATATAATAAACTGAGTATTGGAACTCATATTTTTTGACTCTACGCCCGTTCTACGTCTCTTCTCTAGTTTTTACTTCTATTTTTCACGTCAACGCTATATTTTGTGACCTTTTAAGTCCAAATAATATTAAAATATTGCATATGATAGGAACAACCGTAAACAAAGAAAAAATAATACCATACAAACCCTATCTACACTTCAATCTTATATTGTTATAGAAACAGAACTAAAGAGCAATCACACAAACATATTTGGAGGCGCATCAAAACAGTTATAGTTTCCCGCAAGAAGACGGCAGAGGGCGCCGTCCACAAATAGTGAGTGTAAGGGTCGTTTTGTTCGGCGAAGTTTTTATACTGTGTACGCCTGGCCACATAACGAGCACCTGCGGCCTCATCTACATAATGTGGACAAGTCGATGAACTCGGAGCTGGACACTTTCTGCTTCAGGCGCAACTTGCCAGCCTCCGGCCGGATACTTATTTCTAAACAATGACTTTCAGGGTGGTACATACTCCTCATTTAAAGTTCTCAACTCAACAATAAAATAGACATATCTAGCTGAATTGTCTCAAAATCCCATTCCATTTGCTCTGAAGCTTTGAAAGTTCCTATCATCTGCAATGCTTACAGTTTTCTACGATAGAGATCAAAACTATAGAATAACATGCATTTGTTTGCTTCTTTAGCTTCAGAAGTAAAAGTTGAATAAGTTAAAATATCATAAGTTTTCCGGAAGAAAAGGTAGCCCGCATGTTTGTCTCGGTGTCAAAATAAGAAGAGGAAATCGTCAAACCAAAATCTGCAATGTGCCGTTTTTTGAGATTTCAAGATTTTGACCACAGCTTATAGGTCACTGTGACCTGACACAGCTGAGCCTGCCTGCAGCCTGAGCTGTGGCAGCAGATTTTGGTTTGACAACGACGAAATATGGTTTTGCACTATTCCAGGCTCGTAGGTCTTTGAAACGCAGCCTTCGCCTCCCTTAAATGCAGCGGGACGTATTAACTTACGATGCACCGCCGATCATTTCGCGGAAAATCCATGGCACGGTTTAAAATATTTGCAGAAGATCAACTGAATTCGTTTTTCTTAGGTTCGATTTTTATAGTGTATTTGTCATCATCATCATCATTTCAGCCGAAAGACGTCCACTGCTGGACATAAGCCTCCCCCAAGCACCTCCACTTCGACCGGTTTTGTGCTTCTCGCATCCTACGAGTTCCTGCGGCCTTCACAAGGTCGTCGGTCCACCTTGTGGGAGGCCTTCCAACGCTACGCCTTCCGGTACGCGGTCGCCACTCCAGAACCTTTCGGCCCCATCGGCCATCTGCTCTGCGAGCAATGTGCCCTGCCCACTACCACTTAAGTTTGGCAATTCTTCGGGCTATGTCGGTTACCTTGGTTCTCCTGCGGATCTCTTCATTTCTGATTCGATCCCGCAGGGGAACTCCAAGCATAGCCCTCTCCATTGCCCTTTGTGTGACTTTCAGCCTTCTAATAAGGCCCATAGTGAGCGACCACGTTTCAGTGCCAGATGTCATCACTGGCAACACGCACTGGTTAAAGACTTTCGTCTTGAGACACTGCGGTATGTGGGACGAGAAGATATTGCGTATCTTCCCGAACGCTGCAGTGTAAGTAGTTGTAGTAAACTAAAATTAATACTTTAAATGTCCTGCACAAACGATCACAGTTCAAGTGAGTTCAAGTGCCCGCTACTCTCACCCCGCACTGTGTCTTCGCCAGTAGATGTCGCGCCGATATCAGTGTCAGTCGCGTGTCTGACAATGATGACGACTCGACAATAACATCACATTGTAAAAGTGTTTTGTAGGTACTAAACGTATGCGATTATCTGACCGCCGATATCGTGTCGGTGTAGGGTCGGTATCGTCTGTGCTGAGTTGTAACAATCAACTTATTTTATTAATTAAACAAAGGCAAATTTTCATAGAAAACTAGCTTTTGCCTGCGGCTACGCCCGCGTGGAGGTTGAAAATTATCCCACGAGATCATGCCGGGATAAAAAATATCCAATGTCCTAACTCAGGTCATCGAAAGCCGTTCAGCCGTTTACACGTGAAAGTGTAACACACAGATAGATAGATATACAGAGTTATTTTAACACATCATTCATTCGTATTTATATAAGAATGGAGTATTTTAAATTAAATATATTAAGTATTGCATATTACGCTGCTTCTCACACGCACGCACAACTGTACGTCGTTTACTCCCATGTCACCAGTCATAACTATCTGTAGATTTCGTCTGCTGAGACCAAAACTACAAACGTAGTGTAGGAAGTTTTATGTTTTTTTACGATTTCCCTGCGAACGAAATCTCGGCCACAAGCTAGTTACAGAAAATACCAAAAGGTGTAATATCGTTCGTTATAAAATAAACTCTTTTTCAAAATGTCATGATTCTAGACCCAACGGTTTAGACTGTGCGTTTCTGCCAGTGGATTTAAGAATTGTATCAAGTAGACAAGCCTGTATGCCATCAAGTAGACAAGATTGTGTTTCCCACCAACAAAAATGGAGAATTTTTGTATTAGCCTCTTTAGTGGCTGCACTTTCAAAAATCCTTAATTTAAGATTTTTATTCAGTAGAATGGGCTAAAAATGGTCCTACTCTTTCACTTATTTTGTAACCGAAGATCCGTAAATTTTTACAGCTACATAAGAATGGTTTAATTAAACGTCATATCATACCGCATAGAAATAATCACATTTTCGAAAATAATTTTGTGAATTAAAACTATAAGTAATATATTTTTTTTTTTAACAACGGCATGGAGGCCCAATTTTTACAACTTTTGACAAAGGTCCACCCTCGATGACATCTCGCAGGACCCTGAGCAATGAGCGCAAGCCGATTTAGCCCGAATTACAAACAACAACACACAGAATTAAAAAACCTCTACAATTATTTGGTACCTACATATTTCGAAATACACAATATTGATGCCTTTATTTTTAAAATGCTTGGATTTGTTATATCGAAAGCTTTCGTCTCTGTTTGATTGCAATATTCATAAGACTTTGAACCACTATGTTTCGAAAGATCAAGAATGACGAAAGTATCGAAATTCTCAAAGTACAAAACTACGTAACTCTAAAAAAAGATACAGCATCCCTAACATCCCAAATAGATATTATCTTTACTTATAATCCCAATAAAAAGGAACACGAAAACAAAAAACTACGAAACATATGTGTATGTCGTGTGTAATGGGAGGTGATCTGATAAAACGGCAGGCCGTGATGCTGTAGGGAGCGCATTTAAAAGGTATCCGAAAAGTCGTAAAGAAACTTGTGCCCTTAGCGACAAATGAAACAACGAGGAAAACGGAAACTTGTAACATTCCGCAACAAACGTTATAGTCGAGTCGTTGGGGTTATGCTAACACCAACAGCACACATGACCGAAATACAATTAAATTTCTTTAAAATTGTCTTATAGACAGTTGTACTTTCTTTGATACTAGACGATTGTTCCTTCACATTTTATTGCTCAAAAGATTGGATAAACAAACAGAAATCAAAATGTGTACAAATATTTGGACTCGATTGTCTTTGTTTATTGAGTCGTAACTAAAAAAAGTCTCGTGAAATAAACGTAACAGTTCACAGCTCCTTTATGTCACACGAAGGATAAAATAAACAAATAAAATTCAGTCTCAACGAGTGTGTTCGTTCGACTTGTCTTCCCTTTGACTATGGCCGCTGCGTTATTATTTGCACGGGAACGATTTACATATAAATAGGACGCATACACACATTACCGCTGAGTGGCTGCAATTATCTAATATATCTGGATCTTCGCACTTATCGGATCATGGGAAGCACCGCTATTGATTGGGTTTCGTTGTAATTTGTGGTAAACGGATAGGACGTTTATGGAACACAGGTATGGCCAACATTTATTGCTTAATTTAGAGTATCTATTGTAGTCTAGTCTAATATATAAATAAATAGATTCTATGGTATGTTCTCCAAAATCAGCTTATCTGGTTGACTACTCTGGTGATCCGTTTTAGGTAATGGAAGTCTACTTTTTAGGGTTCCGTAGCCAAATGGCAAAAAACGGAACCCTTATGGATTCGTCATGTCTGTCTGTCTGTCTGTCCGTCCGTCCGTATGTCACAGCCACTTTTTTCCGAAACTATAAGAACTATACTGTTGAAACTTGGTAAGTAGATGTATTCTGTGAACCGCAGTAAGATTTTCACACAAAAATAGAAAAAAAACAATAAATTTTGGGGTTCCCCATACTTACAACTGAAACTCCAAAAATTTTTTTTTCATCAAACCTGTACGTGTGGGGTATCTATGGATAGGTCTTCAAAAATGATATTGAGGTTTCTAATATCATTTTTTTTTTAACTGAATAAATTGCGCGAGAGACACTTCCAAAGTGGTAAAATGTGTGTCCCCCCCCCTCTAACTTCTAAAATAAGAGAATGATAAAATTAAAAAAATATATATAATGTACATTACCATGTAAACTTCCACCGAAAATTGGTTTGAACGAGATCTAGTAAGTAGTTTTTTTTTAATACGTCATAAATCGAAAACCGCAATTTACCTTTCACAAAGTTACAACGAACTACAAGAACTTTTATATTATGTTACTTGCTGCTACGGAACCCTTCATGGGCGAGTCCGACTCGCACTTGGCCGGTTTTTTTCTAAAAGGAGGTGTTTGTATAATCCAATTTTTATTGGACTTGATTGTAACCAATTAGTTTTGATAATATTTAGTTTTGAAACTCTCGAAGGTAATATTTTCAGCACGATACACAAACACTTCTTACAACAGTTCTGCGTCAAAATAAACTAACGTTGTCTGTATATTCAATTTTAAAATAAGTTCATTTATTTTCCCGTAATTTTTGCAGCAGATTTTAAAGGAACTGTGAAAACAGCGCAGCTTTTAGTAGGAATTAGCTAATTACTCAAACAACTGAAACCCACCCACCGTATTGAATCGAGGACGTGTAGCAAGTAAGCAAAATTCTAAAGATGCAATCCTAATGTTGCCCCTCGTTAACAGCGCGGGGAAAAAAGCGACAGAAACAAAACGTTGTCGTTGCGGTTTCAATTAGGGTGGTCGGTGGCTAGCTCTAATTACCGAGCACGCGGTGCGGTGCGGCACGGTACGGTGCGGCTCGGTGCGGCACAGTGTGGCACTGTCCGGTCACGACTCGCCGCGGCCGCTGCGATGCTCACCACACTAATCACTCGCTTGGGATTTTAACCCGAACAGATAATATTTAGGAATTAGCTCATTTATGATATTTCGAATGCTCGATGGTCTAGGAGCTTGACCAGTAATGCAATTACCTGTTATATAACATAGTTGCAGGTTTAGATTTGGTATGGACCGTGGTATGGCACAAATAAACTTCAGAAACTATTCTCTTCACTTAAAAAAATATGATTTTCACAAGGAAAAACTCTATTGGTCTTTTCACCAGAACATGAAATCAAACCAACATTAAATAATAGATATTTATTAACAATTCAAAATGCGTACGTAAACAAAATGCACCGTGATCTACAAATTGTCAATTTTCTTCAATGGCTAGGGCAATTGCTTTCCAGGCCCATTTACATGATGCGTCTCAATCGCCGTTACCGCACGCCCTAGTCCCGCCGCCGCCGCGAGAAAACGGCTAGTGTAAATGCTTGCTCGTAACACATGAGATTTTATCTCATTCGAAGAAGAAGATCCATATATGACATCTCAGCTAGAATTTTTTTAATGCGACATTGGATAATGGCTCAATAGTAAGACGGTATTTATTTAAGTTTATATGTACAACATAACAGAATATAATCCGAAGGCGTTGTACAGAGCATTTAGGTAAAATACAATACAAAAAAACCCGAGAAAATAACAAAATTAATAAAAAAAAAACACAATACAATAACACAGTCATGTAAAATAAACAAAATGCAAACATCTGAAAAAAAAATTGTACTTATTTCATAATAATAGCAACATTATTGTGCAATATTGAAAAGCTGCTACAACCACCATTTTGTTTGCCAAACGTGAGGATTTGGACAGTAGTATCTCGTACTGGCTGTTGGACTAGATATCAGTCTACAGAGGGAAGAGCAGGACAGGGTCGAGATATGTCGACTTTTACTTGAAACACTGCTAACGCTGCTGCTTACTGAGATAGCGCGAGTGTTCACAATGCATAATGTAAATGAACCCATTACCCTTCTCTATTGTTGTACTGCTATTGTTAACGTAATGCTTATTAATTATTTTACTTCTATGAGCATCACTCTTTATAACTATATAATAAATTTATGCATTAGGCGGCTAATCATAAGAGCTGATTAAAGGCATACATTCAAGTATGTAATTGACTAAAAGTGCAACTAAAACTATGAATTTTTAATCTACTTATATTTAAATCTTGTAAATGCTTTAAGACTTTCATTATTTTTTAGTTTTATAAAATTCCAATGTGCAAAATGTAAAAATCTATATTACTTGCTATTTATAAATTGCGTTAAAACGGTTAATATTTTTAATAATACTGTGTAGATTTCTTTAAACTACAATAGTAAAATAGTATAACATTTCTATTTTATGGAATAAAATTTTTGATTAACCTACTGACATCACTTTAGCTATTTGGCACTATGGTCTGTATTGGCTACGCTGAGGTGCATCACTATACACTGTTCGTGTATCTTCGATCATCATCGGCACAGCTCTATGTCGTCGTCGTGCGCAACGCACGGAGCTTCGGGCGCGGCCAGGAATAGTTTCCCCGACGCACACGCACAAAGTTGGTAAACTTTAGTACTTCTCACGTTTTTATTAGGCTTGTCAGTTCTAACAGCTTCTTTTAAATTATTGATCACTATATTTTGAGCGTTGAGTTTGATCTGCAATGATAAATGAAATCAACTTGTAAAGATACTTTATTGTCGTCATCAAAATCAAATGACTTATAAATGATTAGTTACAATGTATACTTACAGCACCAACAACAGAGTCTAGTTTGATGTTGCCGTGCGCTGTAATTTCTATTTTTCCGGCTCTGCTTTCGAGGAATATGTTCTCTGGTGCCCTCAAATCCAAACGCCTAGTCAGAGATTCCAACCTTAAATAATAAACAAAAGAAAAAATGCATGTCTAAAAGTGCATGTGCATTTTATCGGAACTGTCCGGCCAATTTCGAAGTCAATCGGCCCAAGAGGCAAATTAGCATGGCAGCGACGGAAGCCTCGCCTAAGGGCTTAGCCAAGGTCAGGAAATATAGGATGTTTCGTTTTCTAATGCAAAGTACTCACTGTAAGTCAAAAGCAGGGGGCGCGCGTACTATCGGCACTTGCACGGCACTGCGCACGTTGATGCCGCCGGGCGCGTCCACTGCCAACACGTCGGAGAACACGCGCACCTCATCGCGCGAAGCCGAGAACACGGGACCACCGCGTGCGTCGCGCACGTGCAACGCGCGGCCGCTGAACTCGAGGTGGTCGCGCTCTGGAAATGGTCGAATAAGTATGTTGAGAAAATTGATGATGGTAACATACTTCCCACATTAATTTGCGCATTAATTACTCGTAAATGTGACGCTAGACAGAAGTTACTATCTAATTTAACAGTAAGTATCATAAGTACTAGTACAGCCTGAAGATACTGCCCTAATACCTACCAAAATACGCGCATTGACGTGGAGTTGCGGACACCAGCCCGTATTACCTATTACCTACCAAAACCATTAAAATTATCGGAGCAAGAAATTAATCTTTGCTTGTAGCTCTGGCTACGAATGTGACCCTTTAGTTGCTACGACTACTACGAGAATTGAGTCTCGTAGCCGTCGCAGCTGCTACGAAAGAGAAAGGTGTCTTATATCATCATACTGCAGAACCACGGCTTAAATGAATATTTAGGGTCTGAAATCAAAGTTGTTTTATAACAGAAACCTTTTGTGACATTTTAGACAAAAAAAAAATACGAATAATACTAACTAATAAAAAGTTTGGAGTGTTCCAAGTGGTCTGGTTCAGCGACCTGCACGGTGAAGTTGCGATGCGAGTGAATAGTGATGGGTTGTGCCACCTGTGAGGTGATGGTAGATGCCACCAGGTTATTCACCACCCACGTCTGACCGTCCACGTGGATGCCACCCTTCACTATCCGAATAGGTCCCACACTGTTCTGTGAAATGAGGGAAAAGGAGTATGAAACTTGAAAATAAAATTCATAAATGTAAAATTCTTCACTTTGGATCAATAATTTATTGTCAGATAATAGATACGCATTTTATTCTAAATACTCTTGTTATAATGGGTAACTTCCATAACTACCTTGCTTTGGTAAGCGTGGAATGTGGTCATACGAGAATAACAAAGAGCCCGCTGTTAAAATGCAAAATGATTTCGTTTTGGCTTAATCTTATCAATAAATCAATTATTACTTCGTTATAGGTAAAATTATGCATTTCTTCAGATATGTGAAAAATAAGAAAGAGTTTTCAAGTCTTACCATACTCAGTTTTAAAGCGCCGACGATCCACAACGTGAGCCCAATATTTAAAAACACGAGTACCATCAAGAACACTAGTATGCAGTATAGAGTGGATCTCCTCCATCCCCTGGTGAATGCTGTGGGTAGGCATCCTTTACTAGAGGTGTCCTCGGATGGTACGACGGTTGGCGGTGGTTCACCAGTAGGTGTGCAACCCCACCCGCGGATGGCATTCGTGCTTCTGTCTTCCACGCTCATATTTTGTGACCTCTGCCTATTTTATTAGACTGATTTACTGTAAAGCTGTAACAAAGAACATAGCAAATTAATTGATTGGAAGTGAGAGCGGGTATTCAAGTTATATCATATTATAACTCAAATAATCATAAGAATTCTCTCGACTGCCACGAATAAAATGATACATTTAAAATGTAAAATGAAACTAAACGGACTCGGGATATTTTCTTCAGTTTCATAGTACTCGACAACCCTAAAATATCGTGTAGTTATTGCAGAAAACATATAAATATATTTTATAGCCGTTTTAGTAGTACGAACAACACCACGAGAGATGTAAGATCGATACGTCAGGTGTAGGACTTATGCAAGTGTTGTGCCCAGGGGCCCGGGGGCCCGGGGCAGACACCTGCACCCCGCCTTTGTTTCACGAATGCTGGACTTGCACATTCACATATAAAGAAAACAAACATTTTAACTTTGTATAAAGCCTTCCAGGTAATTTATTATTCTCGAAGTTATTTCGGTCTCTGTTTCTATTAACCGACTTAATTAAGTTGTGATGAATAATTATTGTCGCCGAATAAGATCCCATCAATAATAAACGGACAATTATCTCACACTGATCTCAAGATGAGACATTATACCTGTATATTATGTATAACAATCAATACATACTGCTAGCGTTACGTATGCATGTATACGTCGGTGAACATTGTTGCACATCCCATTTACAATACATTCTCTTCAGCGTGATTTTTCAATTTAGTTGGCTTGTAATTGAATGAAAAACAAGGTAGGAGCGAGACAAAAGTTGCAGATAAAGCGCACAGTACTAATGAACGGCGCACAGCGAGCACCCACTAATGAATATAACACTGGAGCTTTTCGAAAAACATCCATTAAGTAGGCCGAATGTTGTTATTAACTGTTCACAGAAATCTACTCTGTTAATTTACTTTACTGGCTTGTGAGTAGTGCTGTAAGAGATGCATAGGTATGCAGCAATAAGAACAAAGACTCGAAAACTGTTTCTTGTTAAAATGTACTTCAACCAAATCTTATGGTTAGACCTCCAATAGAAGGATTAAACTAATCTATTACCTACTTACCAAAGTGAGTAAATTATTTAAAAAAAAATGGCCAAGTGTCGGACCGCGCACAGTGAAAAACAAGTGTGTAATTCATATTGTTTCTCGAAAAAACCATGAAAACCAAGGCTATTACTGCGTTTGTAACCGAAAATATCCCATAACTCGATAACTGTTTACGTAAATAAACATCATAACCTTTTCAATGATGGGATCCAACGATATCCCACAAGCTTAAGTGAATTGTTTTTTTTTCATCTCCCAGTTACATCGTATGAGGAGAGCCGGGTATACAGGGTGGTCCAAAAGTCGTGGATCAAACGAAATAGGGAGATGAAGGAGGTCATTTCCAACAAAAAATCTTTCTACAGCATGGTCATAATTCAATTGCCCTAAAAGTTATGAATATTTGTGTATACCGAGTTCTTTTACAATAAGACGAATTTAAAAAAAATGTGGTATAAAACAATAAAACAAACGGTGTTGTATTACTACTAGATAATGTATCAGCACTACAAAGTTCTATTAGGGCTCTGAGTATCAAATTTCAAGAGCAATTAATTTTTTTCCAAAAATTTTGTAACATTACCAAAAATTATTTCTCACTTTAAAAGCGTTGGAAATGACCTTCTTTATCCCCCTACTTCGTTTGATCCACGACTTTTGAACCACCCTGTATACCCGGGATAGAAGATAAAAGTAGATGACATGACGGTTGACATACAGACAGCAGAATAACAAGACACATTTAATTCACATGTATGCACAAAATAGAGTGCAGCACTATGGAGTCAATTAAAGTTGCAGACGGGTAGGTATTGTTTATTTTTGTCGAGTTCCATGCTCTCTGGTTATATTAAAGTCGTTCCACACATTGTGATACAAAGTAGGTAAATGAAATGTTGTTCTTATTAAGTCTCATCTTTATTTAAGGACCTGTAAAGTTGTCAGCAACTTACCCATCTCATAATGTAGAGGTATCTTGTCAGTAACTGTGTTTTTACCCGACTACGCGACGCAAAGGAGTGGTAATGTGTTTATCAGCCTTTGTATGTTTGTATGTTCCTTTGAAACACTATACAGACCAAACGCCTGGGCCGATTTTTATGATTCACACGTCAATCGATTCCTCTTAGTCCGGCGAGTGTCACTAAAGACATGACGTTAGTAAAAATTTAATATGGCGACTACTGGACGCCATATTGTGAAAATGAAAAAAATGAAAGTCAACAAACTATGTCAAGTGGGATATCGTTGGATAGGTCTTTCAAAAATATTAGGGGTTTGGGAAGATCGTTTTTTGATTAAGTAAACCATTCGTAACTTATCAAGCTGTAAAGTACCAATTTTCGTTAGAGTCAAGTGTCCCCCCTCTACCAACTAAACGGTTGTAGTTAGAAATTTAAATTTCACGGCAGTAGTACCTATATATAACGAAGTTTAAAGGAAAACTATTACACTTAAGTAGGCTTTACAAGTTTACGAGTAATAGTCGACCAACTTAAATTTGCAGTTGCAATGTATGGGAGAACATGATTTTCAAATACAATGTTAAGTTTGTTAGTGAGGCAAGACAAGTTTAAGTTTGTTACTCCTTTAAAAATATGAAAAATAAAAAATATAAAAAAAAATAAACGAAAAAAAAATGTGGTCAACTTTTTATTTGAAACTAGCTAAGTATACCTACTCATAACTAAAAGTTTAAAATAAAATAATAAAAAAACTAAAAAACCCGACTGCGGTAAAAAACTTAAGTTAAAAAAAACTGAAAAGCTAAAAACAAGGCCATTTTAAATTAAATAAAAGTTGGAAGCAGGCGGGACCCATTTGAGTTTGAAAATATAAAAATGGTATGGGTCCCGCCTGCTTTCAACTTTTAAAATGGGCTTGTTTTTAGCTTTTCAGTTTTTTTAAGTTTTTTACCGCAGTCGGGTTTTTTAGTTTTTTTAATTACTTTATTTTTTTCTGAGTTTTTTTAAACTAAAACTTCTTTGGTTTAGTGATGTTCTTAGGTTTCAACCTAAGAACATCACTAAACCAAAGAAGATTTCCCCCTTACCAAAGAACCTAAACCAAAGAAGTTTTCGCCCTTCAGGGCGCATCGACAAGAATTATGCGAATGTTGAAACTCGTGTTGTGGCTGAAGCCTGATACCGTTAAAAATTAATGATCTTTTTAATATGCATAAATTATAATTAACGTCATAAATAAATATTTGCAATACCTACTTATTTTATTTGCATCCTGAATGATGGGAAAATAATTACAGAAGTTATTTCCGTCTGCTGCGAAAATTAAAGGCACATATTGGGTTCCAGTTCATAAATTTTTAATATACATTTTCAGTTTTGTTCAATACAATGCGTTTCTAGACAAGATTTGTCATTGCTTGTATTTCAATAATCAAAGATTAGCTGGTTGTTGGTTTATCTGATTCTGTGATTAATTTTTTATTATTTTATAGCGGCATTATGGAACCAACGGATGTGGCGGGCGTTCTATTCATAGCCAAGATCAAGATCAATTTCTCATGAAGATATTTCGAAGTACACAAAGTATTAGACTCAGCCGTTTACTCAAGCTGACCTAAATACTTTTGTCTAAATGATTTATAGTCATATCTCAAATGTACTTTAAGTCTATAATAAACTAAAACGATTTATTTTTCGAATTGAATTTAATATCTAATATTAACCGGGAGTCTTTCCAAAGAACGGTTCCAGTCCACTCGCAACCAATGGATTTTGTGCTCGATATAATATTTATTAGCTATGCCTGAACTGCTCGAGGTCACCTGTCTAGCTATATAGTCAATACGAAGGAATTTAGTTTAGTGGCAATTATGAAACCAAATGCAGATTTCAGTTCAACTAACATCTCTTGTTTTTAGAATACTAGAGACTCAACTGCGCACGACTGCAATGCCGTCATGTCAAAGTCAAATCATTTATTTCAAATAACTTGGCACATAAAAGGCACTTTTAAACGTCAAATATACAAAAAATAGAATTGACTCTAGTCGCCCCTTCCAAAAGGTAGTTTCGTATGGAGAAGAATGGGCAAGAAACTCCACCGTCACTCTTTTAAAATGTTTTAAAAGGTTTTGTATAA
Organism: Amphipoea lucens; assembly: GCA_947508005.1. Taxonomy (NCBI): domain Eukaryota; kingdom Metazoa; phylum Arthropoda; class Insecta; order Lepidoptera; family Noctuidae; genus Amphipoea; species Amphipoea lucens. Next base: position 13,155,844 of record OX382362.1, read on the forward strand.
ATTCTGTATATAATTATATGTGAAGACGATGCACCTAGAATAAAATTACTCTACCACAAAAGGCAAAAAGAATTAAAAAATAAAGCAATGACAGGTAAATCAATTATGTGATAGATACATAGGGCTCACATATTTACAAATATTGCAAAATTATGTGATTTTACTAGAATTTTAACAAGTGTGTGAGTTACAATAGTCACAGAATGTAAAAATCAATGTCGTAAAAATTTAAAACATTTACAAACAAAACAATGAATATGTGAATTATATCTAAGTTAAATTTACACCTTTCGGAAAAAATGGTCTAAACGATAGTAAAACCGCATTAAATCCATTGTTTACTCGTAGTTTAGATGATCTTAGCGGTCGCACGGACAGACACAAAATTCAACTGTGTTTTATGCTATGTACAGATTTAAGGTCGTATAAAATCCAGTTTTAAGAGGTTTTGAGACCTTATTTCTATAATTTATTTTCTCGGTATTTTTATCTTTATGAACAATTTTCGCGAGACAAACTTAGGAAGAAATAACCAATGATATTGAATTAAGAATCTTAGGAAAACAACAAAATGTAACTTCATAAAAAAATGCGCTAGAATATTATTTGAAGAGTATTTGTGGAGAACAAGAAAATTGTAAACAACCGCATTTATTGTTCATCTGTTAGAAGCTGTCTGAACAGATACAAGCAACTATGATCTAAATAAATCATGCATTGACTACATAACTGGTAATCTGTTCTAAAACTGTAAAGTATTGATTTGTACTCTCAATTGTAACTGAGTACTCTTTGTTATTTTAATCCCAAATAAGGAAACAATGAATTCATAAACTGTAGAAGTAGACACAGGTAAATGAATTGATTATGCGCGCGAGCTCGGCCTGTCTGACCTATTTACATTTTTAGTTTCAAGCGGACAACAGATGCGTTCAGCAAATAATTATGACTGACCAAAACTAAGAAAGGCACTCTTGTTTCAAACGTACATTTTGTCTGACCTATTTACATTTTTAGTTTCAAGCGGACAACAGATGCGTTCAGCAAATAATTATGATTGACCAAAACTAAGAAAGGCACTCTTGTTTCAAACGTACATTTTGGACGACTGCGCATTAAAACTGCATTTCCAATTTTTATTGTTGCGCAAGTCAAAAATAAACTGCTGCGCTTATTACTTGCATTATATTTATGAAAAGAGTATCTTCCAGTTCCTTTGGAAGTTTATAGAGGAATCCCTTTGATAGATTTTAATTTAGTTAGGTACAAGCGTACAGTGTAACACTAATTGATTTATATTGCAAATATCCAAGTAATTTATTAGTTGACAGGTGTTATTAAAGTGCATAGGGACCTTAAGATTTAAAGTATATCGGAGATATATAAATCGTCAGGGTTGGCAAAGTGATCGGAGATAGCAGTGAATAAATTGACCCAAAAAAAGCGTTTTTCGATACCCATGTGAAGAGTAGAGGTAGTACCTATATCTAGCAAAAAAAGACAAACCACTTGAAATGCTTATACAATAATTGAATATTTGGAGGGGTGCTGATGAAGGCATTTCTAGTACATATAAATAAGTACCTAGGTACAGCTTGGTTAGAGTCTCTTATGGTCTGTGGTTAGTATAGTATGTTATTGCATCTATGTCAGCGTTGGTATAGCAGGCTTTGTAGAGGAAGCTTTTCACAGTACAATAGGCCACTCTAGCCGAGAATGAACATTCCTTTATATTTGAGTTTTACTACACATTGATATTACGGACATTGATCTTGCTCTACCATCTTTGAATTAGATATAAATAGTGAACATACTTAAGACATAAGTAGGTTAGATTGGAAACATAACCTAAAAACAGTTAATGAATGACGATGACGTATATTCATCAATAGTTGTTTATTTATTGAGTATACTCTCTACTCGATGCAAAGTTGAAAAACATAAACAAAAACATAAATATTACTAAAATCATAATAACAAAATACAGGATTTTTATATGAATTCGTTTAATTAATAGTTAGTTGGGATTATGTAAAATAAATATAATAGCGCGTCCGCGTAGTCAGACATACCGGTGTCTCGTCGACCGCTGTGGTTAACGCCGGGCATCGAGTATGCAAATTGTATGATAGCTGTGTTTTACGCACTTAATTAAACACATGAAGCACACAGCTAATGAACTTTATTTTAACGTTAACTTTTCACTATTTCATTTGCTGTTGGGCCATTAAAACCATAACTTTCCAAGTTTAAATGCTAAACTGCAATATTTCCGGATATTATCGTCTCTGATGCAAACAGTATCGGTTATATTAATTGAACGATGCGGCCGGCTGCACCGGGCGTGTGTTGTGACTGAGACTAGGTAAATTCATAGGTGGTGGAAGCAACACTCGAAATATCTGGCGCGAAGCGAGGTGAGGCGGCGTGCTCCAGAATATAATATCAGGCAGTGGAGTGGCCTGCGCTCGACTCGCGCCCGGCTCGCCCTCAGTGCGCCCATGCCGCCGTGCCGCCGTTGCCGTCGGCCCTCATAATAAACGATATAGTGCGAAAATAGAAGCGGAACGGGTATCGCTGTGCTCTCCACGTAAATAAAATACCGACGTTTGCAGCGTTCCTGTCTCCCGCTGGCCGCGTTTCTGTTTTATGAATGTCAGTGGTACCAGCACGGCGATCGATCTGACGCCGATGGTTTAAAAATAAATGGCGCGCTTTATCCCACGTCAACGCTTGAATTTGTAAACTAAGCAAATTGGCTTCTGTGTCACATTTTCGGAGAAATGTTTCAGCTTCTGCACTTATTAACACTGTATTTTTAATGCACTTTTCAGATTTGACTTGCTTCGGACGGTATAATTATAATTCTACATAAGGAACAGTCACATGACCACTACAACTGCATCAAGAACTACTACACGTATGGCGCTTGTGTGAGCGAGTTGTCTGCTCCAGCGTCATAACAACACTGGCTGCGCGAGCGACGGCGCTGCCGAATCCAGCTCGTTTGGAAGTGTTGCATTTTTAATCGGGCGCCTGTCTCGCGCGGGACATAACTCGACAACGCTCTGGATACAGCTGGGCTCCTCTCTATTACCAAGTCTAGTTAACGTTAACGTGTCATTAACTGACACGTTCATATAAACTTGTAAATAATTAAAGCGGACACGACCCTGACAACAGTAATTACCTCTGTGATACCTTCCTCGTACCGCCGCCGGTCTAACGTTCTTGAGATATGACTATTGAATTTTGGAACACGGCAGGATTCATCGGTTGCGTTTGTACCGTATATTTAGCTACGTGTGAATTATTAATTCCTTCCCAAAACCCACACAATACAATCGGACAGTCGGTATTTCTGAACGATGAATGGTGCTTTTTCTTTATTACCAACTGGTCAAAGCAAACACTTGGAATAAAGAATTCGTAAACACATTTTGATAGTCAAAATTTTATGTAGGTATATTTATTTTTTACGATCACGACCGTCACACACCACTGTCTGCCTTCCAATATAAAAGAGAATTCAAATACTGCTTAGGTTCAACATAAAAGTTTACGTGTCCATAACAAAGTAGCGAGCGAATAATAATCCGGAATATTTCATGTCCTTTTTTGGGGATTTTTGGAAACAGCGATGAAATCATATTGGATGTCACTGAATGTTTTCATGGAAGTTTTATTGAGCTGATAAATGTCAGCCCCGGGGGACACCCACGCCGGCATTTTTAGATAAGTATAAGAGAAAAGGGCAATGCTAGTGAAGCCTTCAGATTGTTTTTTGATAAAGAATTCGTACCTGATGTGGTGTCGAGGGTCTTGGTGTTGTGATTGAGTTTTAAACATAGAAAATCATAGGTGTATAGACAATAACTGTAACTGATATAAAAAAAGCTGTCCTATTGTTTATGTTTGTGAGTGAGATGTTTCAAAAAGAGAGAAGCAAGTGCGATGTGTTTCAGTCCCGCTTAATTCAGGCCCCGCTCCCACTCGATCCTGTTTTAGGAAACAATCCCCGTGATCCTCGCGTGATGCTGCATAATGTCGCCGCTCCCCGGACCCCGGCCCCGGACCTACAAGCTATTATCAATTTAAATAAAACTGCGCTCCACGACATTGTTAGAACGTAGAAAAAATATTAAAAAGATGGAGCTTCGTGTAATTCTACCCTATTTTAAAGCTTAAATCATATTTTTGTGTTTTATTTTGTGATGATTTGAAGAAGTATGATAATCGAATAGAATAAATGTTTATTTAAGTTTTTTTGTAGTTAAACCTCTGTGGTTTTGCCAATACAAGCTATGTACTTATTGTAAGGAATGGTAACTTGTTGGGAGGCCTATTATTTCCTCGTCATGAAGTGGCTTACAATTAGCGGCTTACAACTGTTGAGACTATTTATAGACGTGAGAAATATTTAAGGTAGGCGGCAGTCCTAGCCTAACAACGTGGATTCGGTATTAAGTAGTTTAATGTTCTCCTAATCATTGTTTAAAAAAGGCAAGGAGTTTTATGAAAGTTATAAGTTTATTGCCCATTCTAAACTATTAAGAATTTTATACAACTTGAGTGGTATTCATGTAAAACAATATCACCTTTCAGTTGGAAGGGAGCGGCGGCGCGGCGGTGCGGTTGCGGTGTGGCGGCGGTTCGGCGGCGTTACGTCCGAAGCCAAAGTTCTCCATCATACCTGCGTCACTTGAAAATTGAAAAACTTTCGCAATGCCTTTCTTATGGAAATAGTTCGCGTTTACATTTGAGTGAGTTGTCATTGTAGGGATTCAGCGCGCTGTCTTATTGAAATAATAGTTGACTATAAGAGCGTATTACTTCTAGTTGGCAAATCGTGAAGTTCCGACTGCGATAAATTAAAGCGGAGGGTGTTTATTGCTCACTTTGCAATCAAAAGCTGCGTAGATATTTTAAGGATAGCAAAATGCAAAGCATCGCGATAGCTCGTGTAAATCCGCATGAAATATTGATACAGTTTCGTGTAAACGTGTAACAAATGCGGTAATTTAAGCCACCTGCCGGCGCGCGGTGGCCGCTCCGCTCCGCTCGCTCTGCTATGCACCACTTTTGAACTGCTTACCTCATATTGCTGCGATTTTACGTTGATGCTATTTTTGCCGGAGCTATTGATTTTTTGCAAAATACCTAATTATAGACGGTATTCTATGCACCTGCATCCGTAGAGCGGTAACGGGACGCGCGAAAATAGTGCAATAGTTTTATATAACCCTATGGTAAGCTTGAATGGGAAGTAATAATTATATTTTGTCGTAGTGATAAAAATTAATTTGTCCTAAGTAAAAGTAAATATTGAAAAGGATCAATCTTTTCGAACCCTCTAAGTACTTCAAGGAAATTTTTGATGACATAACGATGGAGCGTCCATAGTGTCGTTCGCGGTCGCGTTTCTAATCAAAATAAAAATTATGCGTTATTTTATTTAACATAAATAATTTAATGTACAAAATTAAATAACTAACTAACTACACAAATATATACAAGGGACACATATATACCACCTTCCTAAATCATCCATCGAAGTTCAATAATAAGGACAGTTATTAGCTACCATAAAAACACCGAGACATCGATGGGGTATGTTGAACAATATTTTCCGAGTCCGTATACAATGGGGTCCCGGATTCGTTCCCCACCGTCTCCACAGCCTCTTATATTTGTTCACCATCTATTTACAGGAACATCTACACGGGTGCTCCGCCGTGTTGATTTAGGTCCGATACCGGTATGGGGAGTGAGAAAACCTCTTTAGTTAATATTTCCGCTTCATTAGCTTCTTACTGTAATTTGATAAGTTGATAGTTTCTTTATTGTTTGTAATGAATGTATTTATATTATACAAGGGCCAATTTAATCAGCTAGCAAAGTTAACTACACTATGTACTTCCGTTCGTTGACCCCAAAAAGCAAATCATCAAAGTATTTATTTTATCATGGTTAGATATTTATACCAATTTTGTCTGCGGAGATTCGCTAACTAATTTAATGTGACCATATATAGGTATTATGCACCTTTATAGAGATTTTCACAACACACACAGCCAGCTGCCAGCACAGATCTGTGAGGTAATTGCGTAACACACTATCAGTAGCAATGGCTTTCATTTTGACGGTTCAACAACATTCATTGCGTTATTTTCGTTGTTGAGCAGACAAATTTTTTGAACATATGGAGCAATGGATTAGCAATATCCTTCAAAATCATTCAGATTGAGATTGATTTAGTGTACTACATAATAAGGGTGCTGAAAAATGTACACCGACTGCTTATTCGACGGCACGGTTGGCGCAGTGGTTAAGCGATTGACTGCTGCGCTGCGTGTCGTGGGTTCGACTCCCGCACGGAACAAATATTTGTATGACCCACAAGTAGTTGTTCCGGGTCTGGCTGTTTGTGTATGTGAGTTTAAATGTTTGTAAACGCACCCACAGTACAGGAGAAATTCCTAGTGTGGGGTAATGTTTAAAAAAAAAACTGAAATCAAAAGTTAAAGTATTCTGTTGTAACCAAAGAGAATGGTTGTATAGTCATTGGTTGTAACTAAGTTGCGGAGGTCAATTGGTAGTCACTAACTGTGCGTAATACTAATTCTAACACATTCGAAGGTTAGGATTATTGATGTTGTTATTAGCAAACTTGTCATTCATAAAAAAAGTTATCAAGCTATCTGAATCGTAGGCCTAGAAATTCTGCTCACTCCCATAGGTAGTTTAGTACCACAATATACATCAGAATATTAGAGTAATTTTCATATCTCCTAAATAAATAAAAGCCCTAAGGCGGAGTCGTTCGGAAAGAGTCCACTAGTAATGGTGCAATCATCTAATGAATGCTTCCGGCCAGATAAGCTTCGATTAAATGCTCTCTTTATTGCTAAAGGAAAGGCGCGGTCCCTTTATGTGCCATTGAGATATCTATTTTAGTACAAAGATACGGGAAATATGATACGATTTAAAATACGTTGGCAATCGGAGTATCTGTGTTGTGATAATGGTTGGTTTATTGTGCTAAAGAAATTGGATATACAGGGTGAAATTGAAAACATGCGACAAATCGAAATGCGAGATTGCACTCATCATTATGAACAATTTTTACTATGGGACCAAACCTGAAATCGTGAAAAAAAAAATCAGCTGTTCCCTACATTTATGTTCGCATAACTCGTCAAAATGTAAGGAATAGCTGATTTTTTTTTCGCGATTTCAGGTTTGGTCCCATAGTAAAAATTCTTCATAATGATGAGTGCAATCTCCCATTTCGATTTGTCGCATGTTTTCAATTTCAACCTGGCCTTTTGCCCATTTGTTTACAGTCTACGGTTTATGTTAACATGAAATAAAATACTTGTGTACTTAAAATACCTAACTCGTCTATATTTCAAGATTCTTATCTAAGAATTGTCAATTACACCATTAAACGTTTCCTTCTGAATGCGCGATGGTGATTAGATTTAAGATAGTAAGTAACCGTAGATACGCGTGTACGTGTAGGTAACACTCTACAATTTATCGCCTGCATATCCTTTCAGCGGGTAGATAATGACCGCAGTAAAACGTTTAAGCACGGAATAACTGCTGCTGGAAGCCGTTATTACAATATTATGAATGGCTTCCCTCGCGCCTCGCGCCCGCGTCTCGCCTTCGCAGGCTCTATCAAACACACTATTTGGGGCCTACGGGGCCTTCGTAGCACCTTCGTAGCCAGTTCCGTACACATTCGTAGCACTTAGCTACGAAATCAAAATTAATGTTAGGAAGAAGTTACTTTTAATTCATACCATGCACTTTTCCCTCTGACAGCGATGCGGGCGAATTTTTTGATGCCCTGTGATTCTTAAAACCCTTGTTTCGTTTTGTATACATATACGGGCTGATTTATCCAACACTAGATAATTTTATCCGAGAAATAATTTCAAATTTTTGACAGTTCTTCCATACAAAATCTGTCAGATGTCAATTTAATTCCACGAATAAAAATTATCTGTCCATTGAAAAATCAGCCCTAAGTCTGTTAGCTTATATGTAAATATTATCTTAAAATGAAAAAAAAAGTCATACCTGCATGTAATGTTGCAAGGTGCTTTGGTTTAAAATGAATATTATTACTTTTGACGTGTCCTCATAATTATTGAAAGTGAACAAAGCCGCACACAACAACCAACATTGAAACATACGTTTAAAACATATACAAATCGTAAAGAGCAAATGATTTTTAAATTATTTCCCCTGGAACATAAAAGACAGCGACTGTATTAGATTGTTTCCCTAACTGAGAAATTGCTCTGGGATTGAATGCGCAAACAAAAAGCGATTTAACATCAATTTAGGATAGCTGGAATCACGCACGTCTTTGTACGATGTAATACAGTGAGACTGGGGATGATTCACATCTTACCCATGTTTGTGGAAACTGTTATCTGTGGACATTCTTGTGTGGTACGAAATAAGGTTTAGTGATAATTATGGAGCGTCCCTACAATGTATATGCGGTGCGTTATGAGTGGCGTGTAGTAGGTAGACTTCCTCTGCATTCAGCGTGTCTCCCTCGCAAGAGGATGCGAGCTCTGGCTTGCTCCGGGCGACGCGACGCCAGTAATTAGCAGCGCTTTCCTTCCGCTCGCTCAGCCTGTCACACAGCGCGCGCCACCACGACCTCGGACCCCTTATGCTACTTCTTACCTCAATCATACTTGAACCCTACGATTTTTGTCAAACGTATGAGACCTTTTATTGCACCCACGTGTCTTCATTGTTCGTTATATTGTTCGTATCATTACGATTGTGGAAACTTCTTTGTTCATTTATGGTAAAATGTTGAATAACTTGGGTTAAGAAATGACGAAGCATTATGAAGGTCCACATGAAACTAATTTATTTTATTGTCATTCGCCAACACAACAAAGAAATTATAATCAGTCTGCTTTCTGTGGACAAATATGGTAGACGCTTTAAAGTGTCTTTTTAGTTGAGAATGCAAGACCTTTGTGTCACAAAAAGGAAAAAATTAATCTAATTTTAGAGGATACTTTTCTTGTTCATATTCAAATTGTCATCGCCCTTTAAATTCCTCATAATCCGTCCAATTCTGAACCGTCGAGCGGCGCTCGGGTCGCAGTAATCAAGACGGCTTCAGCTGGATTTCATTCCGCACACCAGACGAACGGACGACTGTTATGGTTCATTTCTGAAAGATAAACGTTATTAATAAAATAAGACTTAATTATTATAAAACTAGAGTGAATGCCGCCGGGAACTTATCAGGACTTTATTCTAAAATCATAAGGCTGTGTAAACTGCACTTGCACTACATTAAATACAGTGAAACTCGACATGGTGCATGAATGTGTTGCGCATTTAAAAAAACTCATTACAGGCGGCAACCGGCGCGCGGACGAGTGGCGTCTTTGAAGGCCCGCGCCGCTACTGCGGTATTATTCCAGATTATACCGGCTTCCATACAAATGAAATCTCGCTTAAACCCACTGCAATTTCGGAACGAGAAAATAAGGCTCAAAAGTTGTTTTACTGCACTCGCACTTTCTCGAAATTCTTTTGAACTTGTGGGCGGGGCGCGTTCAGATTAATTACGCTCTGTGGGGCTGTATTGACGAGACACAAACGACAAAGGACATTTGATGTTCCCGCTCTAATTTAGGAACCCTGAATAAGAAATGAAATAGCAACCAAACTAAGTATGTGAATTGTATTTGAAGCATGCACGTAACTTTATCTGGTCAATTTGAAGTGGGGCCTAAGTGTAGCGAGACCGCTTCGAATAACCATTACATATTTAGTTAGTATGTCCCCGGGGACTGCGCTTGCGGTTCTTGCCATTAGCGCGATTGAGCACTAGCCGACCGACCTCTGCTTAGCTTAAACCCACTTTCGATACTTATGATTTTTACAAAGAACTCTATTTAATTCATTGCCTGCTAATGAACTGATTACGTGAAAGCTACGAGTCGATACATTTATTATCCTCATCGGGAAGTTAAAGTAAAATATCGATGCTTTGTTGGTTGCGGCGGCTCCGACTCGTATAGATGCAGATGAGCTAACTATTTGTCTTGCCTGATAGCAGGGGCTTGATTAAACCGTGAAACATTTAGCGGGGTTCACCTGCTAGGCTCGCAGCCCTCCGCGCTGTTCAACACACCGGCCTTTGTAAATGTATTAGTTTTTATTCGCGTTCATTATTATCCTTGCTTAGTATAAAGCAGGGGTGAGTTGGCATTTAGTTAGTTTGTTTATACTAGCTATTTTTAAAATAATCGCATGGGCACAGGCACGGGGCGAGCGCTCACACAGTGATTAGGACAGATAAATGACGGACATTACTTGTAATGAATGTTTAGGTGGTCGTAATCGCATCGCGTAAAGTGTCGGCGCCATTACTTCACAGCTGCTGTTGCCGAGATATTGCCTCAAGCACCATTTACCGTTTTGGCGTGGATTTATCCTTCCACATACTGAAGGGACAGTTTTACATGTTAAGATAAAAATTAAGCGGTCACGTTTTATTAAGGACATCTGGAATCTTCTATTTAGAGGCGGATGATGATTATAAATATTCATTAATATTTGTTTGTACGTTACATTTGTATCGTGTATATTCAGGTCGGTTCCCCTCGATAATATATACATTTACAGAGTTGATTATAGGCCCGTGTAGGGAAGAGTAAAAGCAGTTAGCGTTCGGTAGGTGTGCCGATGGAGGAGTCACAATTTCCTGCACTTAACAACACAGGAAGCAATTCTGACGAGTCATCAAACGACGGACACCGATTGACGTCGCCGAACATCAGCCTATCATTAGGTGCCGCCTGGAGACAAATTAGAAACGGTAGCTTTATTATGGCAGGTGTACATTTAGTGGCGAGTGGCGGTTTAAGTTTGAATAACGAAAATTAAAAGGAATCCTCGCAACTTGTTCCTTTTAAATGTACCCAAGTAGTCGCCAACAAAAGTCTACAAATCGTTGGTTCTGTCTGCGGATGCCGGGCGTCGTCATCAAAGTTTGGGAATTGTGGCCATCTGCCGCGCGCCGCGTCGCTCTCAGATTACCACCGAGAGCTTCCTTTAATCGTTTTATTAATACGCCGACAAATCGTTTAACTGCCACTTGCTTCCGCTTCGTTGCTCATTTTACCAGATTTTTGATAAAGATAATTTTCTCGTGGGTTTGTTGGATGTTATTTAGAACTTTCCAGCGAAGTTTCAAATTAGCCCTCTGCTGGAATGTTTCTTGGAATAAATGGTACTTCAAGTTACCTACGTTAATGAACTTAAAATAGATGTTTTCCGAAAAAATAGATTAAAATAACAAAGGAGCTCATCTCCAGAAATATAGTATGCTGGTTAGTTAGTTGGTGCTTTGGATAAATACATTCTTATCGTAAATGCTTGCTATCTAAACAGCTAGGAAATTCGTCGAAACAAGTTCTTGAAGAAACTTTTTCGCGGACCACTATACTTGTAGACTAATTTATGTAAAGTTGTCAGTAAATAACCGTTAAATATTCCAGACGGGTACCTCGCAGGCGGCAGTGTTGCGACGAGGCAGTTCCTGGTGGCTAGTCCACCACCTGCAGCCCGCGCCTGTTATTAGGGCCCGTAAATAATACACACTATTAAAACACTCACCGTTTTATTTGCAGACACTACAAGTACAGCTTACCGAGGCCATATAAATAAAAGAAGAGACAGTCTACCTAAAATCTTCACTTGTTTATCACCATACGTAAATATGAAATAAAGTTTTTACCGCATGAAATGCATATGAAATACAGATACGTACATTAGGATGGCAGCGTATGACAGGAGAAGTGGTGTTGGCGGCGCGATGTGCGAAATTGACACCCGTGTCCAGCGCCATTGGCTCTGATTGGATTAGGTTCGAAGCGGCGTCGCACGCTGATGCCGAGCTCAAACGTAAAATTTTACGTGACCACTTTCCAAATGTCGACTTTCGTGACGCGATTGCATACTTGAACGCCGTCCGCGTCGTCCTCTGCAGCTTTGATCGCTCACTGTGCGCCACAATATTATGTAAATTCACCAAAGCCAGCAATAGAGCTACATTACTTACCTATTGACGTTTCGCCTCTAAACGTACACTTCTGAAATTCAATTCCCAGTATCGTGTCTTACAGCCCCCACGGATTACCGACTCCGATAGTCAATTTATAAATTGATGCGACTGCAACAGTTATTTGAATCGTTTCGTGATAATACTTATTGTCTTAAAAAGTATAAGAAATTCAAGGGTCCTATAGTGAACGCAGCGGGTATTACGGCGACTGTGATCCTCTTACCTTGATAGTACCGCTATCGAAATGTTTTGTTGGACAAACCACGGGAATGCTTTTGTATACTTTGTCTCGTCTACTTTATTTAAGTACCTATTGGAAATAATAGAATTAGAAATTAAAAAACTAAGACAAGGTACGAATGTACAGTAAGTTGCTTGGTGAATGTTAGCAATTGAAATCGATTTCTTCTTGTGTATATACAGACATAAATTTTATGCTAAGTTAACCATTGCAAAGCCATTTTTACGTTCTGTACATGTAATCTATATTTTCTTAATGCCCTCCGCTTATTCTTGAAGCAAAATTTATGCGCCATTTGCCGCGCCATACCTCTTTTCACTCGAACTAGGTACAACTTTGACTATATTTAACACATTTTTGTGTATGAACGTATGTGTATGACTTAAAGCAGTGTAGTTTATTGCAAGCTTGTTCAAGTTCTTGGCCCGCAGGCTCTTTGTGTGGGAGCATCTAAATCTCATAAGAATGCCGTAATATCCACATCTCATTACACGTAACTTTGAAGAATTATGACTTGGCAAAGTCCTTTATTGGAAATACCTCCACGGGCCTGAAATATTGCTATGTCGTGAAGAGCTAAAATTTCTAATTAGAAATTCTTTAGTAAAACTTTATTAAGTTTTTACTTACTGCAACGAACCTAATGAAAATGCCGCGCTGTCAGTCGCGCTTGTGCTATACCTACGTATACTTATCTAAATTAAATAAATTATACTCGGAAGCGATGCTCTGGTTTTATGCAGTCTTTATTAGGTATTTTCTTCAACCTTCAACGAATATTAGCAATTTCATTAAGAAAGCTATTTAATTTTATAGCACAAAAGATAGACACTGTTATTAAAGATTACTTGTTACGCCGTGTAACTAGATAAACATGAAACAATGCACATTATACCGTTCCCGCGGTACGAGTGGTATGGGTCAGCCCAGGTATATTGGTGCAATTGTGTTTGTTTGTACAAGAGGTCAATGTTTGATTTCCTCGTACATTTTTATGAGTTATGGATTAGGTGGGTCTGACAATGTTTGCGGTTTCCCTCTAATTGTTTATTTGTTTCGTGGTACGCCTCGAGCTTGTGGTAACCAATATTTTTGTGCAAGTTACTTTATGAATGGTTAAAAACAAGTCGGAATAAATCTTTGCTAGTTTCGTACAAATGGCATATGTTATTTGGCGACAGTATTTATGTGAATATTTTCGTTCGTCTCGAACGGAACGTAGACGCGATACCTCCGTCGTTACCAGTGCATTAGACGTCGCGCAAACAATTACATTACCCTTGCATGCATAGTTTGGCACGGAATCAACCAGTACTACCACTCGTTGAACACGACCGACTATTTTCAACTGTTATTGTATGTTAAATTTGAGTTTATGGCACTCTTTACCGGCTGGTAAATCGATACCCATTTTACGATGAACGGTGAGATACACAAAGTAGAAGTTGTTGCGACTGAATGGAAACGCGGCGACGATTCTTTCTCGTATTTTAAATTCGAGATCAAAGTGGACGCTGGGTTTAGTGTTTAACTGTTTATACATTGTAATTTGCTTATTAAAATACATTGTAGGGTACCTATTTCATACAGTCAAAAATAAGTAACAATGAACATTCCTATGTTCATTGTTAACGTGATTCTGTTTTTCCGTGCATTCCTATGTACGAAAAAATAGTACCACGTTTCTTTGATTAGGTATATTGTCGTGGGTAGTGGTTGCCTATCTTCCTTTATAAACAAAAATGAAACTTTCAAAAATAAAACAACTTAACTTCGTTGAACGTATTATTTAAAATGGGACGTCTGAAGAAACCGTGTTGTATCTAAAACAAAGAGATCTTAAAGAAATGGAGGAAATAATTTAGTTCTTTGTGTTGGCAATATCGAGCAAGCAGACAGACTGCTGCGCCTCGGGCATCGCGGTATTAATCGAGCCAAAGCTGATTATGCACTTGTTTCGAAAGTTGTCTTTTTGACGGTTTCCATTTCATTTCTTAGGGATTTCATTTTGTAAGCGCATTAGGTTTCATAATGATTTTGTCTTGAGGAATTACAGGTAAGCTGTAATTTGATAATTATATTTCATTGTTTTTCTTGGAAGAGTTCTTCTTCTTCATGTCGCGAGAACGACTGTATTTAAGATTTTGTTGGCACAAAACTTGTCACTTCCACAGCGTCGTCGGTGGCAGCGCAGAGGTCACTTTGACTGCATGTTTTGGGACACAGAGGGCAAGATAGGAGGTGGAGAATAGTATGCGTCATAGCTCCATATCCACACCCTGCTGCCGTTCCGTCGGGGCAGCCCCACTTTACCAGGTTGGAGATACATCTTCCCATTTGTGTCCGGAGGCGGTTCAGGGACTTTAAAGTGGACCACGAGTCAATGCCAAGAGTTAATGTCTCCTTATGTTGCACAAAAGTGAATTAAGCATGCAGTCTATTAATTATGTTCTTTTACTTTTTATCTTCTTAATCCATTGTGTGAAATGCAAAAAGTAAAATAAATACCTAACTAGGGGAATATATACAATTTGAAAATGAGTAAAATTGGTTTGTTCCAACGGAGAAATGCGAAATGGGAAACTTTACGATGAAAAAGATAACTTTTTGATAGGTAAGACTGACTATTTAAATTAATCGGTTTCATTGATTATTTTTTTATTTACGTCCATCTTTTAACAGTAAACTGGAAATAAGATATTCCTAAATGTATAAATAAGTACGACATTAAGCAGTAACTTGTTATCCAGATCTCTAGAAACTAGGGACAGGGTCAGTGTTCCATTTATGTAACAGAATGAGCTTTTCTACATACTGAAGTAATAAAACTCTAGACACTCTCACGATCTAAGGCTACATTTAGTACTATATAAATCGGAATAAAACCTTTTTGTATAACCGACTTGACTTTCTGTAATCTTGTTTCTTTATTTTCTGTAAAATCCTTTATATTTCTTGATATTATTATCTTGGTAAAATGTCGCGTTTTTTTCCTTGGCAAGCTAAGATGTAATCGTTAAGCGACAGGTTTTATAACCGTAATAACTAACTTTGTAATCGAGAGCTGAGTGAGCATGCGGGTTTTATTTTACGAAGGATCGATATCTTTACTTTTGTTTGACCCTTTTTGTAGAAGCCTATCATCAAAAATCTGCTTAGCCTTTTTCTCAACTATGTTGGGGTCAGCTTCCAGTCTAACCGGATGCAGCTGAATACCTGTTTTTTACAAGGAGCGGCTGCCTATCTAACCTCCACTACCGGTACCATGTTACTGGGTAACATGATTCCCCTTGGTAAGCCTGGTTGTCAGACTTTTCGCCTTCTAACTACCCTAAACGACTGTCACATATTTACGAATCACATTCGGGGCCAACGCAGCCACCGAGAGGTCTCGATATGTAATGGATGGTCATCCATCCACGAGCCGACCGCGGCAAGCGTAGCTTAACTTTCGATCGACCCGCGTAAATTTTATCATTCAGCCATGAGCCCCACCTGCAGAAGCCATATCATATGATAAGTAAAAATACATAGAACTCGCGAATAACAAAAAAAATGTCTATTTTCGTAAACTGAACACGGTACCGTAATTCATTATTTAATTTTCAAAGTTTCCTCCATATTTATATCTTATCTACGTGAAATAGGTATTAGGATAGTAAATAGGAGAAGATTAAAGTAAGCCGTCTAATATGGACCAATGTAACATGATTGCATTCATGTGTAGTATCCAAATGGTCGTGTGTCGTAGCACTTGTAGCCAGAGTGCTACGCCGCTACGCCGTAGCCGGCCCACACCGCCCAAATACCCACCAGGCGGCTTTAAGCCGTATTTATATTTAACGTCTCGGTCGCGAATATCGTTCTGGATAAATGCCTCGAGGCACACTACAGACTGGATACAATCATAGAAACAAGTAATTTTGAATAAAGTTCTCGAAAAAGACGGGATCTGAACTTGTTTGAATAAAAAGCGGTAGTTCAATATAAGAATATATTCTATATAAAAACACCTATTCAAATTCTAGTAAGGTTCAAGTTAATTTTACCAGAGAAGAATTAACTGAATATTTCAATTTGCTGAAACTGACTCCAAGCTAGGCAATTGATAAGCCTCACGAAGAATAAATTTGCAACAAATAATGAAGTTAAAAAAAATGTTAGTAACAATATCCAGTAAAACTAAACGTTAGAAGTTTCCCCGCTGGTTGTGTGGCCAGCCTATAAGACAAGCAGAGCGTTGGCCGGCCTACGCCGCGGTGCGATTTGCAAGATCCGCTCTATCACTGCGAACACACCGAGCAGTTTCCACTGTTTTACTCCCAGTGCAGTGTGCGCCGTTTTAGAGGCGGCCTGATGCAGGGGCTGATCGACCTGTCTAAGAGAATGTATTTATGATAAGTAACACATTTTGAATATCAATATTTGGTGTCTATTTTTTTTTTTTTGGTACCTATTTTTCTGTTCGGTTTTTTCTTGTCTGTTTATATATGTGTGTACTTAAATGGTAAAATAATAATAAATAAGCTTATGCAGAATTTTAAATGTCTGAAACCCAAATAACTGTTTTGCCAACAGTTTATATTTTCCCTTACTTTTACATTTTGAAATAATTAAGTATTTTATATTATGAAAATTATACATCTTAATATGGTAAAAGCTATAAAATTGTGGCAGACTGGGAAAATTAGTGACAGTTTAGTTTACTATGTGTAATGCTTTCTTTCAACACGTTGCTACACCGTTTTTTTTTTCTAATATTGTTTTTTTATAAATACCAAGGGCCCAAGTCCTTTCAGCTAATTAGCTGAAACTCAATCGTAGAGCTAGGAAACTGAAAGGCTGTCACTAAAAGGTGTTATTAAATTCCCATTTGAAACAAACTTGAGTGGAAACATTAGTAGAATGTTGATTTATACCCGGCTGTCAAATATTTAATTCAAATTAGTAATAACAACCGCCTGTGACGTAATTTAAAATGAAAATGCCTATTTGTACCTGACGGTTAATGTACCCGTTGGAACATTGCAATAAATAGTTCATACAGAAGTAATTTTGTAATTAGGGGCGTTCCCAGTAACCACCAACACCTATACAATGCGATTGCGACATAAATGCCAATTGTCGAATTGTGATCCGTGTGTCGGCATTTATTGCATAGCACGTCTGTAATTTGCATACGTTTGAATACTAAGTACCGCCAACGTCATGGTTTGAAGCTACTTTAATTGAATAGTTCGATATATGCTTATTAGTTCTACTTTGTGTTTTATTGTTAAATTAAGGGTTGTTAGCTATAACAGTTATCTGTGTTGTATATCTGAATGGTCGCTATGATACTAATATTAGATATTCATTGGAGTTTAATACAGTAAACATGAATGTATTCGGAACAGTGGCAGATCACGTAAAGTAAGAGGACGGTGAAATCGTGTTGAGTTGGCAGCAGATCCAAGACACGGGTTAACCAACAGTCATGCCAGATATCAGGCGGCGGTAATATCTTATTTATAACAAGTCTCTTCTAGACGGCTCGCGTCCCGAGTTCTACGTGCTCCTTAACGTAGGGACGTTACCTCGTACTCAGAGGTGTTTATGTCCAAATTTCGGGTTCTGAAATAAGTAGAATTTCTAGTTCTTCGCAATAAGATGGGTATTTTTTCTTTAAAATATGTTATGAAGAGTAGGGGAGGTAAAATTGAAACTGGCGTCATTACTTAGTATGCATTGGGCGGCGCGACGTGTTGCGATCGCCCCCGCCGCGGGATCGACGCTCCGGTCACGTTTTTCCAATTGTTTTCTGACGACGTGTATCATTCTTTTAAATCAGATTTCATGATTTATTGTCACATCGTACACGGTGTAGGTAGGTACGCCCAAAGTCTCATACGGTAATGATTTTTTTGGTGAAGTCGCATGACATATCAGTATCATTTGTGTTACGAGCAGCAGACTCAATTTCGCGCACGTGAACGATCCACAATAGCGTCTTTAGTATTCATGGGTCTGGTGGAGATATGGTATGACATTTGCAATTTTTGTTTCATTAAGAATTCAGATGTAAGGGATTGTGGGAATGAATTGTTACGAGGCGTCGCGCTGTCGTGCGGGTTGCGCTGCTACACCCGTCCCGCTTTGTATTTATTACGTATGTTTATGGGCATGAGAAATAATTGATTCCTACGTTGTACCTAAATCTTTGTTACTCTATTCTGTATTTTATTTATGATTTGCAGTGATCGTATCGTATCATAATTATCATCTAATTCGATTTTATATTTGTGTTTTTTTAACTTAATACAAAGTATACAAAATCTATGCAACATTTCTACTTTTTTTCAGGCCATTTAAATAACTTTTGCTCACTTAATTCTTATGCTTATACAATATACATATTTCCCAATTTCTGTCATTTTTATCGCAGCGATACTTTGACAAAAACACATTTTATTTACAGCTTTATGGTCGTCGTTAATATCGGTCATTTATTAGCGGTGACCCAAAAGGATATTATTTATGAAGTTTTAAAGGCAGTTTCTGTTCGCTATCCATCACGCCCAGTGTCAATAACGTGTATCAGCAGAGTGAAGTTAGGGTATCAATCATCCTAACTTAATTGTACTGGTTGGTACGTAGCTTTCTCTTGTAGATGCGGATAGAACACGTGCTAGAATTTATAGGCAAGGTTCTTGTGTTCAATAATGTTCTTTCTTTCATCATTTTGTTCAATCATTATAGATTTATTCGTATAAACGGTGAGTATGGTGTGAAGTGAATTAGCAGATACAAGTATATTTTGTAGCATACATATCTACCTAGGATTGTATATCGTACTTATAATAAAAGTTAGCTGCAGACACGGAAATCAAGAACTAACCAACTTCACCAAATTGTTAAGTTTTTAAGCAAATCAATAAGCTGTTTCTCTGTTTATACAAATGGTAGGTACTGGCCTGTACCTACACGGAACTAAGAGGGCAAATTGGTAAGTACTCAAGGGAATTTTGTTTGTTACTGAGAGTCATCTACGAAACATCTTTCATTTTCTTTTGTTGGATTCTATCGTACCGACCTCGACATAAAAATATCTTAACTGCATTATTGAAGTAACTTGTTATTAATAGCAAAGTGTAATTGAAAGCACTAGCATGATAAATGGATATTGTGTTTTTTATGTAAATTTCTATAAAAAAAAATCATAAAGAGTTTCTTTTTGTTTTATTTAATCTGATGTGTCGTGTCTTGTACAAACTATAACAACTCTTTGAAATCACAATATCTTTCGCGAATAACATTTAGTAAAATAGAACCTTCTCGTTGTCTATAATAATGAAGAGACACGGACTCACCTGCGCATTTGTATACGTATCTAAGTGAAATCCAAATTTCCAAGTGAAGCTTAATCCTGAATGTGTTCCCTCTAACTTTGCTTTTGCTGTTGTTTTAGTTATAATGGTTCACTTTGGTGGCCAGGGAATTATTGCTAATGCAACTTGCATTCGTGATGTATTATGTGAATATATCATCTTTTATTAACTGAATCCTAGCCTTGTATTTGCAGTTCAGATTCATGGTCTGGAAGCACTGGACGTTTATGTTCATATTATACTGTTGTTGTCTTTCTGTTATGTCCGTTGTACCAACTCAACATTATATAGGTCTGGAATAGAATTTTTAAATTATGTTTTTCGTTCGATATGTCTGTATCTATACATAAATTCGTTTTTGAGAGTTCTACGATAAAGTGACTAATAAGAATTTAATTAAAGAAACTTAAGCTTTAAAACATAACTTGTTACATAAAAGTATGGGTTTATATTTGCAAAACAATGGATTAATAAAATTAACTATTTTTCCGTGTGAATAAAGAAATGTGAAGAATATATTGAAAATCTGATAAAAATATTTTAGAATACGTTGTAACCGTTACTACTAATATGTACTTATAATCAATCAATATTTATATGTAGCACAGCCTTCTTATGCACCTACCAACTTATTCATTCGGGTCGTAACTATTATTGGGAAAACAAGTAAGTATCATTATTTATATCTACATCTACATAATAGACAAAAATAGTCATGTAAAGGCAAGTGAAGCCACAACACGGTACCATATGGCCGCCAGTCCTCGACCTCCGGCAAACTGCTGACATAGTGATTCTATTTTGCCGCTCAAGCGGTTAGAAAAATATGTTATTCTCAGAGTGTGACTCCTGAAATATGATGTTATTGATCTGCCTCTCGGAACAAATAAAATATAGTAGAGAGCAGCTGTTGTTAGAAATGTTCTAAGCAATGCTTAAATAAACTTTTATTTTTCAGACAGTAATCGGTTTAGAAGAAGACGAAAGAAGAAGTAGTGTTGGAAAGTCTCCCACTAATTAGACCGATGACCTTGTAAAGGCCGCAGGAATCCACTGGATGAGGAAAGCACAGAACCGGTCTAAGTGGTGGTGCTTAGGGAAGGCCTATGTCCAGCAGTGGACGTCTTTCGGCTGAAATTATGATGATGATGAATCGCGAGCTTAATCTTTGTAGAAATACAAGGGAAAAAGTTTATAAAAGCAGATTGAATGTGTGAAGTTTTTTATATCCAAAGCTCAAAGTAGAATTAAAATAATAGATAACAGACAACTCAGTTCGTGTGCCAACCCAATTAAATATTGCCATACCTTTTTTTTTTTTGGGTGGGAAATCATCAAATAACTTCTCCCGCTCTGGGCGGAGCGAGAGGGCGTGTCAGACTTTTACTGACTAAAACCCACCCGTGTTCCTTCAGTTGCCTGTGCCAGGGGCCACGGTATCTCTTTCGAACAACCCGCGACCCCGGCAGGCTTCGGTCCTGGTTGACCCCGTCAGTTAGTGCTGACATCTCTTTGAGGCGCGCGTGGAACACGACGCGCCGTCGACCCGGGCCTGGTCCTTACCGGACGGCGAGCTGCCCATTGCTTGCCGTCCGCAAGCCCGCGCCTACGGTGGCCGGGAATCGGCTATTGATTCCCGACGCCCGGGGCGTCTCCTGCGGCGACTAGGGGCGCGAGGGCACCAAGATTGCCTCTCCCTCACGCGCTCCGCCTCCTCCTTCGCTAGCATTACTGCTTCGCAGAAGGAGGCAACGGCTTCCCATGTACTCTCGCTCCTTACCATGGCCTGGATCAGGGCTGGACGCGAGAGATCGCCGCCGCCGATCGCCGCCGTGAGGACGCGGCGGTGCTCTGCCCAAGCTGGACAGACCTCCACCGTATGCTCCACCGTGTCCTCCGGGCGATCCACACAATGGTGACACCCGGGCGTTTCCTCCCGCCTTATCCGAAACAGGAACCTCCCGAAGCAGCCATGTCCGGTGAGGACCTGCGTCAGGCGGAAGGTGAGGACGCCGTGACGCCTCTCTAGCCACTCCTCAAAGAGGGGACTTATCGCCGCAATTGTGGCGTGCCCAGCGCTGGGTTGCGACAGTCGTACTCTCCATGTCGCCATGAGATCCCGCCGGAGCTCTGTCCGCTGTGCCGCGATTTCTCGCGGCAGCGGAGTTGTGCCCCGGCGTTTTGCCTCTTCTCGCCACTCCCATATGTGGGCGAGGACTTTAGCCTCCAGATCCCATGGCGGCAATCCGGCAAGGAGGCTCGCCGCCTCCCCGGAGACCGTGCGATATCCCCGGACAAGCCGGACGGCCATGACCCTCTGGGACGCGTTCAACCGCCGGGCTGGTCGCCGCCTCAATGAACGCGCCCACACCGGTGCTCCGTAAAGGGCCATGGATCGCACGACCCCCGCGTAGAGCCTCCGGCAGGAGGCGTTTGGACCCCCTAGATTGGGCAGGAGCCGCTTCAAGGCAGCCCCGGCCCGCTCCAGTCTGGGAGCCAAACGTCGGAAATGCTCCACGAAGTTCCACCGGCTGTCGAGGACAAGTCCCAGATACTTCATCGAATATTGCCATACCTTGGGATGCAAACTACAGCTGTGGCACCGCGCAACACAAATCCGAAATAAAAACTTCAAACCTGTTTAAGGGTACAAAATTATGTTAACTACTAAATCTATTTCCCTCGCGTTCGTTTTGTAACCGTCGAAAAGCTAAGCTTCGGCACAAAGTAGTAGTGTTGATGGATTTTATGCAATTTTCAGTATCTATCACATCCAGCGCAGGATGGCGGGGCCCGCTGGGATTAAGTTCGATCTTTTCGCAATACTTACAGGGTAAACAGCTTGGGCGCGCGCGCCGCGCTGCCCCACATAACTACGGGAGATAACAAGCTGATACAAGTATTATAAAAATATGCTTTTAGGAATTGTTCGACGAGCTAAGATTTTATTTGTGACTAGCTTCTGCCCGCGACTTCGTCCGCGTGAAATTCGTACTTTCCTCTAAAAGTTTCGAAAATGTATGTTGGTATGATCTTTATAATTAATTTAGATAAATAAGTATTCGGGCCAATTTTTAAGTTTATAGAACAAAGGAATCAGATTTTTCAAATAAACTGTATCCCCGCTTTTCACCCCCACAGGGGTGGAATTTTGAAAAATCGTTTACGATGTGTTCATAACTTGACTCAAAGTTTATTTATACCAATTTTCGAGCTAATCAAGCCATGCAGTAAAATCCTCCCCTTTAAAATGAACTACCTCTTTTCACACAGTTAGGGGTAGATTTTCGAAAAACCCTGATATACGTTATTAATTATTTTTAGTCCTTAGTATAAATACTGAGTTTCAAGTTAATCGGACAGAGCGTTAAAATTCTTCCATACAAATTTTGACACCCCCCAATACCTCTTTAAGGGGTATTTTAGAAAAACGAAAAATTCCAAACTTCATAATTTACTTAGATAAATATTCGTGCCAAGTTTTAAGGTTATTAACTCAAGAAATAAGATTTTTCATACAAACAAAATCCCCCCTTTTCACCCCCTTAAAGGTTGTATGCCGTTCGCGGTCAGCTGTGAGACGTAATTCCCTTTCAGTGTAGGTTTCGGACTCGAGATAATGTATGCCGTTCGCGGTCAGCTGTGAGACGTAATTCCCTTTCAGTGTAGGTTTCGGACTCGCGAGATAATGTATGCCGTTCGCGGTCAGCTGTGAGACGTAATTCCCTCTCAGTGTAGGTTGTAGACTCGCGAGATAATGTATGCCGTTCGCGGTCAGCTGTGAGACGTAATTCCCTCTCAGTGTAGGTTTCGGAATCGCGAGATAATGTATGCCGTTCGCGGTCAGCTGTGAGACGTAATTCTCGTTGTGCAGCAGTTTCAGCTTCTCGGGATAACGGATGTTGTTCTCGGTCAATGGTACGCCTTAGCTCTCGTTGAGAAGAGCTTTGAGACGTCCGTGATGTAGCTCGTCTTGCTCTGTCAGCTGTTAATCGCATCTCTCTCTCTGGAGAGTTTTCATTGGCTCGAGAAGTTGAGGCTCTAACTCTCATAGAGTTTAACCGATTTGCTCTTTCCTCTGCCGATTCTTGAGATCGCGTAATTCTCATTCTCTTAGCTTTACTCGAAGTTCGAGATCAAGATAATGGTTTTTTAGGTGGCATTGTGTAATAATCTACGGTAACGAAAAGGCTATCAGTTACCTACGTTAGAGGTCCTAACTTTAGCTACCTTACACTTAAAATCTTAATGACTCATCATCCGCCTAGCCTTTTCCCAACTATGTTGGAGTCGGCTTCCAGTTTAACCAGATGCAGCTGAATACCAGTATTTTACATGGAGCGACTGCCTATCTGACCTCCACAACCCAGTTATTAGGTAATACGATACCCCTTGGTAAGACTGGTTGTCAGACTTTCGGGCTTCTGACTACCCGTAACGACTGTCAAAGATCTATGAATGACAGCCGGGACCAACGGCTTAACGTGCTTTCCGAGGCACGGAGGGGTCTTGATATGTAAAGATGGTCACCCATCCACGGACCAACCGCGGCAAGCGTAGCTTAACCTGATCGATCGACCCGTGCGGCTGTTATTACTTAGCCACAAGCCCCTCTTCAAAATCTTAATGACTATTTACACAAAAATATTCTAATAGAATTATACCCAGAAATATATACAACTCACAACAAAAAAGAAATGAAAATAAAGCTGAAACGCCTGTGCAATACTATCTACTATAGGTAGATAGTATTGCACAGGCGTTTCAGCTACTTCACTTAAAAATAAATACCTATAACTACTTTAATTAATAAAAGTTCCTACGCTTAAAAATTTGTAATTTGAACGAATATTTAAACACTACCAAAACAACTAATACGTGGTCCTAACTTTAGCTACCTTACACTTAAAATCTAAGTGACTATTTAAACTAAAATATTCTTATAGAATTATAACCAGAAATATATACAACTCACAACAAAAAAGAAATGAAAATAAAGCTGAAACGCCTGTGCAATACTATCTACCTATACCTACTTCACTTAAAAATAAATACTTATAACTACTCATACCTATTTTACAAAATAACAACAAAAGAAATTCAAATAAACTATTTAAAGACTAAAAGTCGCGCTGATAAGCACGGTTTCTCAATATCAATTATTGTCTGTCAATAAGGTCGAACGCTCTGAACGCATCGAGGCAACCGTTACACAAAAATAATCCTTATAGCATGATTCAGTAGTCACGACGGCGCGATGGCTTATTTTATGTATAAGTTTGGTGTTTCTATACCGATTTCTATGATTTTTTTTTTATTGAATAGGTAATAATGTTAACTTTTTTAAATTAGGGATGAGTGAGAGTATTATAAACGTAAGAGTAAACAAATATAATCAGAATGCTCCGAACTGCTAAGCTATCAGGAGTTACACGTGTTATTGTGAGTCAACCATAAAAGATAGACATATGCTGTTGCGGGATATTTTTTAGACAATTTTATGTAGAATATTTCCGTCATACATGATTTCTATGTAACTTTAACCATTAAGGCTGCACACGCGACGGAAGCTTAAAAAATGGAGTAATTTCTCCCGTTTTCCCAACATTTCCCTTCACTACTCTGCTCCTATTGATTGTAGCGTGATGAAAAGTATACTATAACCTGCCCAGGAGTATGAAGAATAACTGTACCAAGTTTCGTTAAAATCCGTCGAGTAGTTTTTGTTTCTATAAGGAACATACAGACAGACAGACAGACAGACAGACAGACAGACAGACAAAAATTTTACTGATTGCATTTTTGGCATCAGTATCGATCACTAATCACCCCCTGATAGTTATTTTGAAAATATATTTCATGTACAGAATTGACCTCTCTACAGATTTATTATAAGTATAGATTACATAATTAATGATTTAGACGTAGAGCTGTACGTAGTCAAAGTGTGGGGGGGTGTGTGTGTGTGAGGGAGATGCGCAGCTATTTATTATTTTTGTTGTAAATCCTCTGTGACGAACAGATACTATATTATTATTCAATCATGCTCTATCTTAGATTTACTGGTTTACTGCTGCTAACTTTTGGACTTAATTCCAAGAAACTAAATAAGCTCTAGTTTTGCCACCTTTTCATAAAGAGCTCCCAAAAACGTAATGCCAATGTTTTATCAAAGGTGTTGAGTACGCAAACAAACTACAATTTTAAATATAGTAGGCACTTCATTATTATGAAGTGGGAACGCTTATAAAATTTTGCCAAATGCCTGGCTTTGCAGCGGCAACCGACTAGATTGTATGATGGCTCATTCATAGCGAGCCGAGAGTGAGAAATTAGTTTTTTAATAATAAATTGCTCATTTTTTGTTGCTTACCTACATCCAAACAAGCATTTAAATTGTATGGAAATATTCATGAGCCATAAAATCATGACGCATCGTAATTAAATCGCTTTTATAAACTTCCGTCATTCCGTTCAATCAGCTTTCTGTGCATTATTCCCGGCCTTTGTTGTGATTCCAATATTTCAGTGAATCTACAAATAGCCGTGAAATTAAACACACGTTGAAAAGGCAAGTATCTACCAGCTTTGCACTATACAGCGTATTAACGTTTTAAAATGTTTCCCGATTTTCAAGATAAGGTGCTAGCAACGCTTTCAAAGTGAGTTAAAGATTTTTTTATTCTTTTTAGTGTACGTCAAGGCAATGTATTCCGTGAGCAATTAGCTCTTAGCACGTAGGTGAAATGTAGTTCTATGAAAGTGCATTAACGAGTAATTAGCCTAAAATATTATCGGAAATGGATCGATCAACACAAAGCCATCTATAATGACGTCACACTGACATAGATATAACAAGCTGCACTCGTGTTGTGACGATATGTCGAGGACGTGCGTGGAATAAATTTTTGTTCATAGAAACCATTTTCAATTTCACGGCTCAATCTTTGTGTGCTCGGGGTGAATATGTAAAAGGGCATTCGTTGATGTCAACAAAGTGTAATGGTTTCGTGCTAGCGCGCGCTTGATCTATGAGTTAGAATCCAGACCGATTCTAAATTGGAAAAAATATTATACCACCTGCCTATTCAGGACACACACGGCCCGTGCTATTGAATTCAGTGTTTGCCCGTGTTTGTTTGAGCTCCACGTAGAAATCCTTGTACTGGGAAACAAAAATATGCGAAACATTTAACACCCCTAGTAATTAATTTTACAAGTTCCACTTAATGTTTTTACTCCTTTCTCAATTTACTAGGTGTTGATAGATACGCTAGGGTATTTTCATCGATCAATGTCGTGCAGCTATTGCTCCGAAACGTTAATTGTTGATTTTATCCTGAATTTACAGTTTTATTCGTATATTTAGTGTTTATAACGGCGTCGTAATGTCGGTAGCGTTTTGTGATTTTGTTTGTGTCATTTATGTGAAAAATTGCCCATACAAGTGTCAAGAAAAATGGGAATAAGTAGGTAGTTGAAGACGGCGCCAGTATGGGCAGGGAGCGACTTTTGACAAATTATTTAAGAACGTGTGTTAGGGGACGTGGGCTATTATACGCATGATTGATAGTGTTGATAGCGAGCCGACAAACGTTTCCTTTTTAATCTTTTCTCGAGTTTAACATAGATCTTTTGTTAAAGAATGATTGCCTTTTGTATAGCGAGGCGCTAACATATTGTTTATTATCACTTTGATATTTTGTTCGCGTTACAGGGCTGGCAGGACGCCAAGTGACACCAACACAAAATGTTGGCTGTTTTAGAAGCCGCGTACACTAATAATTTGGAGATCACACTACCGCACAAATGGTAACTTATTGGAGTAGGTACCATAGTGGATCGGGTCGTTGATTATATTCAATGATTTAAAGTTCGTTAAGATAAAGTTTGTTTTAAAAAGGATTAGATGAATGAGGACAGAAAATCGTAGGGGATATAAGGTGAAGTGATCACTGGTGAATATTACAGTTATATACGTAGGTACGCAGACGACTAGGTACCTATAGGCACCCGACAGTGCGTTTCATATCGATGCACCTATATTGGAGGCTCGTACGTACGTCTAGAGTAAACAGTACTCGCATTTCGACGCCTATGGATGGTGTGTGAGAAACCTAAAGCACACCGCAGATGTTTGTTCCTATTCCTATTAGGTACTCGCATGCATACATACTAAATGTTAAAGTAAAGTTAGTAATAGGTATTATAAATATGAAAGTACTTCTGTCTGTCAGTCTGTCTGCCTGCTTCTGTTACTTTTCCACATCTTAATGGCTGAAAAGATTTCAATAAAATTAGGTAGGTACCTACACAAGTAGACCATGACTTTGGATACTTTGCTGCGGGCAAAAGCTAGTCTGAAATAAATAAGTTTCGTATTATTTTACCATTTGTATGATAATTGTTTTTACAGAAAAGAGAATTACTAAAATTAGGTACTCTTTCGTTTATTAAATATAATGCAACAGATTTTTCGTAGGCTGTACATAAATTACCGTTTGATTTATTGACACTACTCTTAAAATAGACAAGAAATACTGAAATGTTTAATGGTAAATATTTATTTTCATATTTATTTCCTCTTTAATGAATAAAGTATTTACAACAAAAAAAAAACATGCAGGTAAAATGTCGGTTCGTATATATTTAGTAAAGTATTTATGAATGAAATATTGGAATGATTCGTTATAAGCGGTGTGCTGTGGAATGTAAACAAGGGCGCACTTATATGGGCTTCGTACATAAAGCTTATTCATTTTATATGGGGATATCCATCATGTTTATATCGGACCCCGGTGTGACAGCGCGTAGAGGTTGACGGCGATATTAGGCGGAATTAACAACAGTTTGTGATACTTTGACGCGGAATAATGTCGGAAATCATTCAATATGGACATTTTTTACGAGTAAACGCGTGTTTTGAATCGAAAATAACTCTTAAATATCAATCGAATATAAATGTTTCGGAGCCTTTTTAAATAACATCAAAGCGAAAAGTTTTTACTGCTGCAACTTTCAGTAGTATTTTTAATGTTTATTTACGAAAATGTAGAGTATTAATTGTAATAACAATAATTTGGTGGCATAATTGTTTACAGAGGGCGCTAGTGTGCACGTGGGCCGGTGGCCGGTGGGCACTACAGGTAGCGTCTACGTCGGAGAGCCGCGGCCCCGGGGGAAATCAACACAACAATTACAGCGCAGACCTACTCCCAATAACACCCGCCAAACCTTTAAAAACCGAACGACGTGCTCCTATTACAATCACGTGAAATATTGCTTTGTTCCACACAAATCGACTGCGCACTACATCGCGAAAGCTACGTAAATGATTCTTATCTCGAAATGAAAGGTATTATGTATTTACGACGCTGCTCAGTTCTGTAAGTCGGTTTGTGATAATACTATGAATATTCAGAGGCTTCGGTCGTCCCTGAGGATGGGACCCTTCCAAGCATAAGAGAGGAAATGCGGATGGTGAGTTCCAAAACAATATGATATTATCGCGGCGTTTAGGCGGTCCTAATAAGATTTACCTCAATATTAATGCGCATCGCGGCGTCCATTATTTGGAGGTATTATCTAAACACGGACGGTATATTCCGTCACTTTCATTTTCAGCATTTAATAATAGGCATTGACGCGCCGAGGGTTGGCAAGTGGTCTTTAACAAACTATTATACTGTCTACGAGTGTTTGATTGTGATATATTCGGTTTTATGGTAACAAAAGAACAACCCTAGTATTACAGAACAATCGTGTCCTCCAACCTTTAGCTCCATAAAAGAGTAGAATGATTAATTGTTTCTCCGACCTCTTCAAAACACCCCCTTATTCTTTTAAAGACTTCCGTTATTTTCCGACTCGATGACGGCGAGACGGTGATTTTCGTCTATAAATTAATATTAAATTACGGATTAGGAGCGAAAATATTTTCAGCTGTTGTTTTTCTATCTACCAAGCTTATAAAATATTATTTCAGAAGTTAAGTAGGTATTAAAATGGAACGTTCTATTTTGGTATGGTCTTCATTTTTTATGAATTATTGAAATACCTAAATCACATAGAAAGGGGTACCTACTTTAAGCCCGTAATACACATGCCTGTAATTAGCACAAAAATAAGCTTGTATGACATCTTGACATTCACCAATCAGAAGTTGTTATGGGTCAATGGCATGCAGGCTACTCGCATACTCGTACTTCTGTGTACGTTACAGGCATGTGTATTGCGGGCATAAGGTTCAACATTACACAACAGGCACCTTCCTCAGTATCTGCACGTGCACGTGTCATCAATTATTGTTTTTGGTTAGCGATCTTGTCGTGTTGCGGAGCGGCCAAGCAGACGCGTGAATTCAATCTATCGGCTCACGCGCCACGGAGCGTCGCGTCGGCCGGCGTCGGGCGGCGCTTTGAACAGGGCCACTAAAAGCGATTCGCCGTAAACAAGAATTAACGCCAAACCTGCATCGACCACTGCACTCTCCTTTATGGTGACATGATAAAAGCTCTCCGTTTTGAGAGCTAACGTACGTTATACATACTACTGAAGTATGTGTGGTTTATCCAATAAAAATCTCGAACTTTTTATAAAAAATTCAATAAAACCCTGGCTTTGAGAATCGAGTTAGTCCAAACGCACTAGCTCGATAATACCAGTACTATTAACTGTCAATTTACAATTATCATATTGTAAATTGACAGGCAATAATACTCGATTTATTTAATCAAAAACTAATATTAATCTTCACAGAAAGTAATTAGAAACTTGCGTTGCTGCAAGATAATTTTGTTTGCCATTTCGTATCGAATTATATAACAACTTACTTCCGCGGAATAAACACGA
Source organism: Amphipoea lucens (assembly GCA_947508005.1). Classification (NCBI taxonomy): domain Eukaryota; kingdom Metazoa; phylum Arthropoda; class Insecta; order Lepidoptera; family Noctuidae; genus Amphipoea; species Amphipoea lucens. The sequence continues at coordinate 13,186,427 of OX382362.1, forward strand.
TCTCTGCAATGAAAAAGCTGAAAAGTGAGAATATTTTTATCGAAATAAAAAAGACTGCTCTGCATGATCTCTTCTGTACAATAAAGTGAGAAAAATGGTTAATATATATATACGTACGTCTATATCGAGCCGACCCATCGATACTCGTAAAGAGGAATTAGTGTAGCTCTGTGTTCACCGCACACCCTTTTATGGGCGAACGATAACACCATCCTCGGTACCTATGGTTTGATAACGGCTGAAGTCTTTTGTACCAGGAGAATGCGGTGAAAGAGCATGGTCACAGATAATATAATATTCTACGTGTTTTTCTTTCTTTGGTATTGTTCGTCGAATCGTTGAGCTCCTCAAGTTCTGAGTTGAGCTGCGCGATTTTTGACAAATGCGTGCACTGACTGGACAGGTCCGCTCAATCTGTGTGGTTCTTTCCTCAAAAGACCATTTCAGACACCAATCTACATGGTCATCTCATGATCTGACCAAGATTTTGTATGGACTTTAAAAGAGACTATGACCTCTGAGTTTGTTTCGGCCTTTCTTCTCAGAGTAGTCAGATAGGAAACGCCGACCTCATCTAGCTTAAAAAAAAATATGATTGACGTATAAAAGTGTTTGTACAAACCTACTTACAGAAAATAAATCATTTATCATTTATATGTGGTGTGGTAAGAAAGTCTTTAAGCTATTAGCATGGGGCCGGAGTCAGTGTTAAACCAAGCAAAGAAAGTTTTTACTTTAGTTGGTATGTAGAAGTAACGGTGTACAGATGGAAAGTAGTTCAGAAGCGCATAATGTGGTTAAAAGCAAAATAACACAGACATAAAAGCAAAACAGTTTAGAATTTTCCTTTAAAACAGATTTTCACTACTCATATTCATGTAGTATAGGACACCAACCTTTTTAGTTTAAAAACTTCAGTCACTTTTAATTTGTGCAATCTAATTTAATTACCGTAAACGTCAAGTGACAGCCAGATGGTCCATAGGCTACGTTTTACGAGTGATGTGTCGCAGAGGGCAGCGTTTTTCTTAACAAGACGTCCCTCAGGGCCTCGCGAGCCTCATGGAATGTTAAATACTCTTCCTCGTTAGTAACTTTCGGCTACTTTCACTTCTCGGTCCACTGTAGAAAGCTGCAATGTAAACAAATAACGAAATAGTGAATGATAGGTAACATTTAATAAAAATCTTATATTTTACATTAAGTATTTATGATAACGTATAATTGAGGCCTTTGCCCAGCAGTGGGATGATGCAGCCTATCAGTTGTTGTAATCGTGTAAACTATCCAAAATCATCCCCTACGCAGAGCCTGAAATTGTAAATTATACATTACGTACGTTTCATGAAAAAAATGCCCCTTTGTAATTTATTGGTTCAAAAAGCTTTGCATTTTTATTGCAAAGTGATTCTTGGCAAGGGTTGCGTGTAAACTGGAATTGAAGCGGCTGGCTTGAAATGCATGCGGCGAAAGGCGTCAAAGGCTTTATTCACACTCATCGACACGTGACGTCATCATCGCCCGTGCCGCCCTTTGCAGGGAATTTAAAAAAGCCGTGAACACATGTTGTTGAAAACAAATTTAAAGAACTTTCAACACTAGGTAAATACTAAACTATGTACGAGGGAGCTGCTGTGTACAGCAATTATACACGGAGGATGTTTGTTTTAAATATTTAAATTGAGTCTCAGAAACGCGCTGGCGGATTTAACTTGTAATTCGATAGAAATAACTTGCTACGCATTATATATTAAAGAACTAATTGGAGATCGATCTTACATCGCTACTTATTCTATCGTAACCAATTTATTAGTTAAAGTTGAGACACCGCGAATCGCAACCATTCTGAGTGAAAGCTTAAAGTTTCAGTGAGGCAGTTACGCTCCCCTTCCGGGCGATCAACGTAAATTATTCCCCCAGAAGAAATCTCCAAGGGCTGAATGACGGATAAGGGACGAGCCGTTTTATTGCCTACACCGGCCCGCCTTTGTAGCCGCTTTAAAAATCGACCCTCGAATGTTAATTGAGGGATAATGTTATTCAATACTGAACCGCCACTGATTTAATTAGCCACAAGTCAAGTAAAAAAGCCAATAAATATTACCCACTTAGACATCAATGTAACTTTGTTAACGACGCTTGTAAATTCGGCCACAAGGCGTCAAGCAGACAACTGCCGGCTATATTCTAATAACTGGCATCCTAAATCGTTTAGCTATTCTGTGTTCTAAATGGTTTATGGCAGTAATTTTCCGCGGCTGAAAGGCGTTGTAAGTGATAATTAAAACCCCGTTACTGCAGCTGTTACTGGCGTTATTTCAGAGTTTTAATATTTCAACTACCACCGTACAATACCATGAAAAAGCGATTAAGTGCATATAATGTAGAATATTAGCTCGTATCATGATATTTTATAACTTTCTTGTAATCTTCATAGTACCTATTTAAAGTATCTATCTGTTGATGTTTAACAGACATTGTCTACGAATGTATGCGAGTACCTGTGCTGTAAAGAAGGCGCGGGAGGATGTCCCCGTTCCGCGCGCGTCGGGGCATGCGACGCCACGGCTGTTACTTCCTGTCATACGCCTCCTCGTAGCGCACAAAGCTGCTCACAGCTCCAGATCGTTTTAACTAAAGACATACTTATCAACAGTGCTCGCATTGAAACAAATGTAATACAAATATAATCTCTGGGAGACGAACATAATCCGCTTACTAAAAGGGATTCCAAAACTCGTTCCCCTGACATAATCGACACGAATTTTTCACGTATATTTCTTTCACTCGCAAATCCAATTTAATTAAGGCGAGGAACTCGCGGTTAAAATCCTATTTAAGCCGTTTTTATTACCGCCCGTCGGGCAAAGACGGTTCGCCACTGCGCTCCAAGAATTTGAGCGCTCACGAGGATTTCTCTGGCTTTTATCTTAGCAGTTCTGAGTAGAATGGTAAGCGATCTCAATGCAAATTATTTGTTTTAAACTTCGATGTATGCCGAATTCGCCTCCATTTGTTTTACCATCTTTAAAATACAGTAAGCACAGATTGTGGACAAAGTTGTATCTACCTTTTTTGTGAAATTGCATTAGTTACTTAGGTAGAGTTACTTACTGAAAATTGTGTCAATTAACTGAAGTTCTTAACAGCTTATTCCCAACAATGAAGTGATTTCTATTCTTACATACATACATAAACTCACGTCTTCTTACCACGAGGGTAGGCAGAAACTATAGAAAGACACCTGTCACGATCCTTACGTACTCCTTTACGTTCTTATCCCATTCATATTTTCATATAACTGTCAGTTTTCTGGAAAAAAAAGACAAGTATACTTCATAGCAGATAGTTAGCGAGAGAGAAGTAATACGATTTTCAAGTAACAAACAGGCTCACCTTAGCGTGGGCTCTGGGGAGCGGATCTCTCGGATGTTTACCCTCAATTCGGAAAAGATCGCGCTAATCCGGCGCTCCCGGAGGGGCATCTCTTCTGATATGTTACCGGAGCCCTGCCCTCGACCTCGTACAATTACTTTTCGTGTTGTTGCGACACACATTGATTGGGTAATGCGGGGTGAACCGACCTAACATGTTGTATTACTTTGGTATACTTGATTAATTACTTTATCAAGTACATTTTGACTTACTTTAGGCAGTTTATAACTTAATGTACACAATATGATAAAATATTACATAATATGTACATTAGATTAGATACATTACTTACTTTTTGGTGACTAACAAAGACAGACCTACAAACGTATGTCCATCTTCTTGTGCACCTCATATTTAATCATCGTTAATCTAATTATTTTCGGTTACAAAAACATTAATATAGTCGATTACCTTGGGTTTAGCAGTACACATTAAAATGCTGTGAAAGATTTGGTTCACGAAGCAATCGTAAGATTTTGAACTGAGGCCAAGCGAGCCTCGGTAATGATCCGAGAGTGCATGCATAATTTACCCGCAAAGAGCTTGTTTTGTAATGTTATTAGTTCGTAATCTCGCCGGAAAACAGCTAACAACATTATTTTGCGCCAGCTAAAATATTAAAATAATTTATTTTGAGCACCAGGTTACGTAGGGCTTCGTTACCTACATTTCAAATTGAAGCGACATAATATTTCATTTTGGTCTTATTACTGATGTAATTTACCAGTTTACTGTAGCAATTTAACACTACAACTTATGATATAAAGGTTCCTTTGTAATATTCTATAATTTATTATTTATTTATTAACTATCATTACAGGAATTTCCTCATTCAATAGTGTGGTCATAATTACAGTTTTATGTTTTGTGTGTATTACAGTTAATATAATCTGCGGACTTTGAAACACGTGAATGTGTCGTCTGGGTAATGCAAAACAAGATAAGTGTCAAGAATATTTTGACAAACAAAATCGTAATTCACCCTCAAGTTTCATGTTTTATTTAATATATTAAGACAGCTTTGAATAATACCATAATAAAACGTTCGGACTAATCCAGTGGAAGCGATGAGCGAGAAATAACTTTAACTGTAGCAGTCTGACTTTGCAATGATAATTTAATCACGATGTAAGTGAGTCGACGACTCTTATTATTGTCTCGAAGGTAGTCATAAATTTTCCGGATTATGTTATGTACTTAAAGCGTTATTTTATAGCACGTGCAATTTTATTACTGTTTATAGCTTTAAGTGGATTGAAATGTTGCCAGGACAAGGTATAATCAGGTAGAATTGGTTGATTGTTATTGAAGAAGAATAATAAGCCATGCGAGTATTCCCTTCACAAAGTAAAAATATTTACGGAGAATCGAGAACGAAAGTTAAAATTGGAATTGCAAGAATAAAAGCACAAAACAGTAGGAACGTGAAATTAAAAAAAAAATCTGGTGCTGAAACCAAACAAAAATATTCGTGATGTTATACTCCTCTATCAATGTAGGTATTCTTTACAACGGGTATGGACCCGAGCATGCTATGCGTTGGCTGTGAGTCCAAACGCCTCACGGCTATTGTCTGCCAATCGCACAAACAGGTGTTTTCGGTTTATGTTTTACACTTTTATTGTTTAACTTATTTCAATACGTGTTTTTGTGCCTTTTCTGGTAATTTAATTGAAGTGATCGAAAGAATTTACAAAAAAGAAAATGGATGGCGGAACCATATTCAAGGGTCTCTATACTTTTACGGTAATATTCTTTATATAGTAAATTCAAGCTACAATGCATTTAATTTCGACTTTGGACGCCTAGCATAATCAATCAGTCTATAATGTTCCCACTGCTGGGACACAGGTCTCCTCTTTGTGAGTGGGGAGTGAGCCATAAACCACCACGTGGGGCCAGCGGGCGAGCGGATGTCACATGTCTTCCAATTTTTGGTTCTGGGTCGTGCCGGTTTCCTCGTGATATTTTCCTACACCGTTCTTCACCGTTCAGCAGTGATGATGATATAATTCACAGAAAGTAAAGTGCCTGCTTGGGTGCGAGCCGGCTGCCTACAACTCATAAGTCGCGACCGTTAACAGTGGACCACGTCTGCTCAAAAATTATTAGTTTGATTCATAAAATCCAGGTTTAAAGATACATACATACATAATACATTTTCTACGTGCTTAATATTTGAGAAGTGATAAAATCCGTCATATATCCACCGCCGCCATCTACACCACTTTACCAAAACTAACACCAATAACAAGAAACGTTAACATTAAACAGCGGCCGTATAATTGAGTACAAGTCAATAATCAATGAATGTACAATGAGCTTACACAAATCAGCACAGTGTGCAGTGCAGCGGTGCAATGTATTTGACAGCAGCGTTTATAAAGAGAATGATTAACCTAAGCCTGGCGGTAATCATGGCCTAAACATATTCCTCCCGGGGCGTGTCAATAAGGAGATGCGGAGAACGTATTCAGTGCCACGCATCGCAACTGTCGACATTTGTGCTAGCTAAGCACACACCGATGTCGCTGTCTGCTCAATAGCTCGGCTCTAAACTCCGAATTTGTTCGTGCTTCGTGTGGTTGCCGGTTGTGATTTTTGTGGTTTCTCGTTCGATGTACAGTCACGAGCCAGTGCTCGTGACTAAAAAAAAAATTACGATTAAAAGTTGCTGTGTTTATATCAGTATATAAACACAGCAACTTTTAATCGTAATTTTCTCCTACTGTAATTAATAATTGTGATTTTATATCATTACGAACAAAGTATTTTGGGACTAATATTAAATAAGTCTTATATCTCAAAGTTACAATCGTTATTTCATGTTTTTAATTTTGGTAAGTGTATACATTTTTGTGCTCGTGAAAAGTTATGAGGTTTAACAAGTCGTAAATGTACTAAAACTAGTTCCAAACCAAAATAATAAAAAAAGTTTTATTGAATTATGTATACGAATAAAGAAGAAAAACAACATCTTTCCTGAGTTAGTTAAAATACTTAAAACAATAAAATAGTTTTATCATTTAAAAGCAGTAAAAATAACAGAAAACAGAAAATTGACAGCTTTCTCAACAGAATGTACAGTTGTAATGTAATCTGAAAAGTTACCATAATCAGGCGGGACACGGTTAAGATTGCTCTACCGAGTGCATTAGCTTCGAGACAATCGAATTAAAACAAAGATATCCACCGAGTTGGCATTGTACCAATTAACTATCTTCCTGCTATTGAGTTACCACCGTACAATTTACGCTTTTAGCTGAAAATGACTTTATAGTCTATTCAGTTTTGTTCGGCCATTGGCAGCTTTATAATGTACTGGCTGACCAGTTTAATTGTTCCACCAAACATGACTGGAGGTCAGTAGTTAACCCTCTCCGGCGAGCGGTGGCTATCGACCGAATAATAAGTTCGCAAACTGTTTGCCGAACTTGATAGGGTTCCCGAGATATTATCATTTTGTCAGCTGTAGCTTGGGATCGTATTTGTTAGTTGTAAAGGAGGAGTAGATGTAGTTTTTGGTTTGCAAAGAAGACAAAAACTAAGTAGAAAGTAATTAGTTGAACTTTTACTAGGTAATTAAAATGCGGCTAAAGATGGTTATTTAATAATATTTAATAGTTGGGAGACGATGGTGAAGAGTTACGTACTGCTCTATAGACCTCAATGAATGTCAAATAACTCATGAGAATTTAATTAAAATAAATTAAAACCGATGTGGATCGCTCGGACACGGACGGTAGCGGGTACATTCGCCATCGCCACTATAATATTTCAAGTGTGTAAATCCACGCGTTTGTTTTCATTTCAGTTCTCAGTGCTGACAGGTTTTAAAGGAAGCTCGGCTCCGGGGGCCTTCCGTGTCGTGTGCAGGTGATAAATCGTACGTAACATCACTTTTTACTAACGAGACAAGGTGTCGTGTAGCTGCTTGCAAACATATTCAAGTAACGATTGTTAAAGCCGCGTCGACGTCATGTTTTTGTCGTTTTACACGGTATGTACGAATTTTTTTTTAGTCGAAGTTGATGGTTCGGGTATCAGCGGAATGTTTTCGTCCGATTTCGGGGAATGGAGATTTTTCAGCGCGGTTCAGTAGGCGCCGTGTCGTACAACTGCACCGATGACAATAAATATCGGACGCGGCGAGCCGTGAAATCGAATAGGCTCCGTCTGTGAGCGCTTTACAATCAGCAGCCGGCTGTCGCGCGCCTCCGCCGCCCCGCCCGACATAACTTACTGACGTTACCATGCATAACTACTTATTTTAAATCTATTATTTCGGTTCAATTAAATTGCAATAGTTCACTTTTTCATACGAACTTTAGATAGGTATATGATAATTTTATCACCTTCTATTTTTGGCTACATCGTTATGATCCAGATCTAAGTCATCGTAAGATACACATTATAAAAATTATCGTTGTGATAAACACAATCTGGCGCCTATCTTAAAACCCAAAAAACCCAATCGATTAGTTGGAAATAATAAATAATTAAAGGTCATTAGACATTAACCCTCGTGCAGTAAACGCGACGTTGTAAATATCTTAATAATACATTTTAAACATTCGTATACGCAGAGTGCTGGAGTAATTTGCGGTTGCGATGCGCCCCGCCACCCCCCGTGTCCCCTGACGCGTGTTCGATTAGAGTACAAGTAATTCCGGAAAGGAAATTGAAATCTTAAAGCAATACCCCACGGACTTTATGTTTCTACCACTGCTCTGAATGAAGAATAAAATGAAAAACAAATAGAGGCTACCACCCTCTCTGAACAGTCTCCGTATTACAAATAACAAAACACTGCACCACATATTTATGTACAAGTTATAGCAGCACTAGCGCATTAAAAGTGGCAAGTATATTATTCTAGTTGAGCACTAATTATCACAGTTTCTAATTCCAATGTTTCCATACAGCTCTTTCAGTGGTACTTTAGAGCTGCATTCACAAACAGCGGTGGAGTAATCGGGTGTGGAGTAATGAACACGAGCCGGGGGCCCAGGAGTTTAATTTTCCTCTTCCGCGCGGCTGTCCGTGCCGGCCGGGTGCCGGGTGCGGGCGCCGGGACGGGCGGGCGCCGGGCCGGCGGCGGGCGGCGCGGGCGCCGGGCGTGCGCCGCTCATTAATGCTGCGACAATACTTCGCGCCTCATCATTTGCAACGCGACGATGCAACGCCTTCATACCCTCATATCGAACAATGCGTTCAAACTTTCTATGGACATTGTTTGTGTATCGGATAGTTTTGTTATTACTGTTATATTTTGATAGCCGTAGCGTATACCGAGGAGGAGTGTGATGTGAATTACTGTTTTATTGTGAGTTTAGAGACGGTGCGTATTTTAAATATGTGAACAATCCGCTATCAGCCGACAGCAAATATACCTAATTCTTTTCGTGTGGTGTTTAATTTAGAGACATAGATTTATAATACGTTATTATAAATCTATGTTTAGAGAGAAAAACTAAGCAGTTAGGTAGGTGCAATTAATTGAGGGAGTCCCTACTTATATTAAAAACTACTGAACCGATTTTGATGAAACTTTCACTGGTCTCTAAGTTGAAGTAAATATACATGTACATCTATAAAAATGTGCGTGTGTGTGGGTGACACAAAGTATCTCTTGATAAGTCTGCTCGTCGAGTACCATGCAGCAATGCATTCACCATGCTTCACAAAATGTTAATTTGATCTGAGTGATTTTTTAGGGTTCCGGAGCCAAATGGCAAAAAACGGAACCCTTATGGATTCGTCATGTATGTCTGTCTGTCTGTCTATCCGTCCGTCCGTATGTCACAGCCACTTTTTTCCGAAACTATAAGAACTATACTGTTGAAACTTGGTAAGTAGATGTATTCTGTGAACCGCAGTAAGATTTTCACACAAAAATAGAAAAAAAAACAATAAATTTTGGGGTTCCCCATACTTACAACTGAAACTCCAAAATTTTTTTTTCATCAAACCTGTACGTGTGGGGTATCTATGGATAGGTCTTCAAAAATGATATTGAGGTTTCTAATATCATTTTTTTCTGAACTGAATAGTTTGCGCGAGAGACACTTCCAAAGTGGTAAAATGTGTGTCCCCCCCCCTCTAACTTCTAAAATAAGAGAATAATAAAATTAAAAAAATATATATAATGTACATTACCATGTAAACTTCCACCGTAAATTGGTTTGAACGAGATCTAGTAAGTAGTTTTTTTTTAATACGTCATAAATCGAAAACCGCAATTTACGTTTCACAAAGTTACAACGAACTACAAGAACCTTTACCTACTACGGAACCCTTCATGGGCGAGTCCGACTCGCACTTGGCCGGGTTTTTTCTAATCACAAGCACTTCTAGCATTGAGTGTACTTTTAGGTAGAACGGCTGTAACGCGACTGATCCGAGAAATCACCTTCAAGAATACAATAGGACCATAAATGGACGTTACGCGTAACAGACGTAACGCCACTCCGTCAATTAATTAATATTAAGCTTGCCTTCATACTTTATACAAAACTTTGTTTATGTTTAATTGTACTTTGCTACCACTCTCCACAAACGTAGTCCTAACTTGACAAATGAATCTCACAAACATATCACCCACTGAAAGTTAGCGGTACTAAACGTCTTTGAAGAGCCTTGGCGGCGAGCGCCGGCGACGTAAGTGCTATTGACCACAATAATACCTGATATCTGAGTGGGAATGCGACATTAGTCTCATGAATGAATCATTGCGACCGCGTCCCCAGACCCCGGCGGTCGTATTCGATTAGCACGAATAATTCCGAAAGGGAAATTGAAAAGCTAAAGCGATGCCCTGAGGACTTGCTCTTTCTGTTATTTGCGGGTAGTACCGCAGACGTTGTGAGAATAAACAACTACATTCACTGTGGCGTACTGTATTAACGTTCGATATTGATATTATCGCCTTGTTCCACTCTTATTTATGTTTCAATGCTCAAAGGACTAATGTTCCATTTGTTAAATAAGTTTTATAACGTTTTTCGTTGTGTTGTTAATGTTTTTTAGTATTTTATGCAGAAACAATTTGAAGTTTGAGTGATTGTTAGCTTAGGTGTAGGTACACATTAGAACGCGGAGTAAAGTTATGTCAAACTTCAGATTTACCAAACATTTTTCAAGGTATAAAACTTGAAAAATGTTTGGTAAATCTGAAGTTTACACGAGTTACTTTATTTGATTTTAATGTTGATTTTTTTTGTTGCTAAGTATTTTTTTTGTTACGAACTTTTGAAGTGAAACTTCTTTAGGCGCGCTTGACTTGGGGAGTAAACTGGCGAATGCGTTACGAAAACGTGTGATCGGGCGAGTAGGGAAGGTAGGAAAACCCGGTCGCATAAATAGGTATTTATGCGACCGGGTTTTTACACCAGGTATTTGCTTCCAAGTACGCACACCAGGTACTGACTCAAAATACTTGCAAGACTATAAAGTATCTTATACGGTTACTCGCTCAAATACGTAGGTACTCAACCGCGTTAGTTTTCGCAAATGCGATTATGCTCCTTATCAGTAAGAGTCTACGGAACAATTTCGTATGCAAGTATTTTTGAAGTGAAACTTCTTTACGCGCGCTTGACTTGGGGAGTAAACTGGCGAACGCGTTACGAAAAGTGTGATCGGGCGAGGTGAACGGGAGTTGAGTGGGGGATATAAGCAAGAGAAAGCAGTGCGCGCGCACATTTTCTTTCTCTCTTCCTCTCATAGCCAAATACGTTTGAAGTTTCATTTCAGTCGTGTGGTCATAAGCACACTCGGTTTTTTTTTGTTTACAGGAACAAATTAAATTACCTAGCTAAACTCCGCAGATGTTATGGGTATCGATATCTAAATATAATAAAAAAAAATGTTTTTTGAAGTGAAAATTTCTTTAGGCGCGTTGGGCATTTTTTGAGATGGGAATAAACCATTGAACTCACGACACTGTTACCGACACCGCGCTACTTTCGGATGTGTTCGGCTGTCCTCGGGATGTACTCAGTTTTAATGTATTCCCGATATGTCAGTGAGTGATGGCAAAGTATTCTATTTGTGTTTTGTTTTTATGATGATTCAAAAATACGTGTTTTCACTTCTGTCGGCACTCCCGGAGTGCCACTTTTTTGTGGGGTCATGGATCGCAGTTTGTGTAGTCAGTTGCAATATCAGTTTTTTTTTGTGTAAACTTCACAGAGCTGATGGATATCTAAACGTGATAAGATAAAACAAAAGAAAACAGATTCTATCAACTCATACTTCATATAATAACGCTACAGCGGTCGATGACCCCCCAAAATCTATCAAATCTTTTTTATTTTATCGTGTTTAGATAGTGATCGATACCCATCACGTCTGCAGAGTTTTGCTAGCTAATTGAATTTTACCCTGCATACCATATAAAATTAGGTAAAACGATAATTTATCAATAATTCATTATATTTATTTATTTATTAAAACTTTATGCACAAGTAAAAAAAAAAATAATACTGTACAAAGGCGGACTTAATGCCTGAGGCATTTTCTACCAGTCAACCTTAGGGTGATGCAGAGACAAAACATGGCAGGTGCAACATACAGGAGAACTAGCTAAGAAATGAATATAAAATACAATATATACACAGATACATACATACATACATATAAACCAAATGAACTCTCAGGGGAAAAATGATCGGTAGAGGAGAAAAAAAAAATTAAAATTAGGTAAATTTTTTCGGACGAATTTTTTGATGCCCAATGAGCTCCCGTCTTTTTCTTTTCTTCTTTCTTTTATTAATTATACTCTTGTATATAATAGATATCTATTATTTTTTTAAATGTATGCATGCCTAAATAAAAGTCCCTGGTTATTATTTAAAAAAAATAAAGGTCATATGATCATTAGAACTTCTGTTATTATGTCAAACATTACACACCCGTATACATACATACCTACATTGACAATGACGAATATTATCAGGGACATGAATATTTACTTTGTAAAGAATTATAACTGTTATTATTAATTACTTATTAATAATTTGTAATCTTAAAATAATTATGATCCCTTATTAAATAAGTTTTGTGATAATATTACCTAAGTAAATATGACTTTATCTAAATGTAATAATAGTATTTTAAGAAAATAGCTACCTACTTATATATTCAGGAGTTTTGTATAATTTTATTTTAATTTTAGTTTCTATGATTTAGATTTTTAACCATTAAGTAATAAGTTAATAACTGTTAAGTATGTAGGTACCACTTACCTAAAAATGTTTGCTGTGCCCTAACAGGGTCTTCAGCGGTTCTTAGCTCTAAGCCTTTTGTAAACATCTTTTTACCTTGTGGAACGCAAAATAAATGAATATGAATGAATACCTAAAACTACCATTTCAGACACTAAATAATCTACATTGTCCTCACATGATCTGACCAAGATTATGTCTGAACTTTATAAGTTTCTGAGTTTGTTTCGGTGCGTTTTCTCAGAGTAGCCGGCTAGGAAACGCCAACCTCATCTAGTTTTTAAATATGATTGACATGTAAAAACTTTTGTCTTTGAACTTTTGGCTACACATCAAGCAATACATTTCCAGTTTTAGCTCGCATTGTCTTGCAGATTCGTACAATCAGGAGTCAGCTTATACTGGTTATGTATACGAGTAGCTTGATACAAACATACTTACAGAAATAAAATCATTTATCATTTATTTATTGCTTTAAATTATTGCTCTACTTACAGATGTCAAATCATTTAGTTATAGCTTTAATAGAAAAATACAATAAAATTTTTGAACATGAAAAAACGGAGTAAAAGCCCACTATAGGCTTGTTATTACTCATATTAGTCAAATTCACGTTATTACTATAGGTACTCTATTGAAATTCTTTTCATTGAGAAAAATAAATAGCTGTTTTCAAAACGTAACTTACAACTAATTACGAAGTTAATAAACTATCAACCCGATCTAAATTCTCAACTCAGTAAATTATACAGCAAGCGCTAAGTGTAACAGTAACATACAATGCATTAGCAACTGGAAGGAAACTATTTGCTGTTAATGAAAGGTAGGTATTGTTCGGCACATTATTTCCTTTGTCTTCAAATCTAGTTGTAAACAGTAAGTAGCGGTTGGGCCCGGGCGGTAATCCAGCCTTAATTAGCCGTTGGTTGAGCGGACGTACGGACGAGCAAACACTCCGCCGAGCTAACCGAACGTGGGACCGCTATCGATACATTATTGTGACACAGTTTAAAAGCATGTCCCTCTGTTTGCTAGGGTTTTGTTTGAAAAGACATGGAAAGATTTCTAAAGTTTATCGTCATGTCAAAGTTTGGAGAAAACAATGATTGAAAATAAAATTTAAAAAGTATTTGAACATCCCTGGTGAGCGATGAATGTGCGTTTATAGGATGTTTGCAGATACAGGTAACTACTTAGTTTTGGGACCATCAAACAAATTTTTATGATAGTTACAGATAAAATAATCTTGTACGTAATAGTTGTGAGGTCATTTTTTGTAACAATGCACAAATAAATTTATTTTTATTCTTAATTGAAATTGCAACATTATCATAATGGACTACACATTGTTTTTGAATCCTATCCTTTCAGGCTTCTACAGAAATAACTCTGTCTGCTTTTGTACCAGTGCAAGTGTGTTTTTTCGTGTCATCTAATCAACTTTCTTATAATTATATTTTTCTTGTCTAAGCTGTTACAAACGTTTGTAACACAATGTCCGCTATAATCACTATGTTACTAACTCAGTATTTGTAGTGTGAGTTTGTACACCGTGTGTGTTGTGTGTGAGGTTGGCCGAACCGTTCGCGGTGTACGTTGTGTGTCGCCGCCCTAATGTAACGGCCAACGTGGACGGCATACGGTACGGATCCGGCTTTTATCACGCCATACGCGGCTTCTACTGCGCATTCATAATTACTTTAAGAACAAATTATACTGATAGAGGATTTCGTATTGTTTAGTGTTTATAGTAATTGGTCAGATTAGGCCAGTTTAATTTGTAAGGCTTTTGGGGTATTAGTGTGAATCGTGCTACGACGTAGCACCTCGTAGCATCTCGTAGCACTTCGTAGACCTTTATCATCTACCTTACTTTTGATAAATGACAACTTAAGATAACTCCATAGATAAAATTAACGATCATTGGTATTGAAAATCAATATTTAATAACTGCTAAAATCCTCCTTGGTTGGGTCGGTCAAGACTCTCATCACCGCTCCACTTGTTCAAAGTTCATACTGACATCAAATCCCCCTATGGGCTACTACGAGTAGAAGCCAGTTCTTTGGAGAAAAGTAAAGTAAAGTAAAAACTCATTTATTTTCCACACTAATCAAAACCCAGTATAGAAATTATTAAAATAAATGGAGTGGACTGGGGCCTAAACTAGGGCAACCCTGGATTTCAGGAGTCCAGGTCTTCCTCCCGTCGCGAGTAAGTTGGTACAGTTTATTAACGAATGACAACTAGAGGTGTAATTAATATATTATAAAAGCTTGTAGAATAAGCACACTCATTATAACTTCGCAATTCAACTGATTATTTAATGTAATCGAATCAATGGTTATGCAATTAGTAGATTTATTTAAATCCATAATTTAATTTCATTAAACATGTGAATTATCCAATAAAAGTTAGAAAGAACTTTGAAATAATTAACAAGCAATCTCAAGAGTATATTGCCCGGCGATCTCCCAGCGTCGCTAATCCCACTCTAATTGGTGGTCAGATGACTATTGGACTTGAAACGGCAAAGCCAATGCAATTACGCGGACAAAGGATTTACTCTATAATAATAATTATATTTATCTGATCTACCTAGGACTCTTACTATCTCAGTTAAAAACTAATTTAGAACGATATTCCGCTTCATAAAGGAAACTTTCAGGACAAATTGAAAGAAAAAAGAAAAAGGATTGATAGTTCCCCACAAATACTTCAAACAACTCGTAAAAGAACCGTTGATATTGAAAATCAAACTTGAAACAACATTTCCGAACACAATATAATCTGAAGTAAAGTCATCTCCGACATGAAAGAAACACATTGAAATTCTTAAGGGGAAATATTACTTTGCAATCGCGAAATTCTTCGCTGAAACAACTCTTGGGAAGGTAACGTTCATTTCGACAAAAGACGAGCAATATTCCGTGCACAAAGGAAAGCACCCGATATATTCAATGCAGTGACACAAGAAATGGCGGCACAAAGCGGTAACAAAGCTCATATTGAGAGTTACACGGAACGCGTCCGCCACTCCGCCACTCCGCCCGCGGACTCCCACTAATATTTTACCTCTAACATTTTATTAATAGTCGTGTCGATGTCGCGCTTGTTCATTATATCTTATTAATGCTGTACAGGATCATGATTGACATTGTTTGTGTGTTTTCTGACGTTATTATAACAAAGCTTTTCCTTGTTTTCTCATTGTTGTTTTATACTGGTAGTGATGGAACTAAGGACACTTCTAGTTGGCTCTTTTGATTGTGTTAGTGCCATGACTGCGTGATGACCCCTTACTGTCGATGGTCTTTCTTGTGCCACTATTCTAATTGTGTAATTTTTTAATAATTTACATAATTAAGTAATCAATATTATTTAATTTATATAAATGTCTTGCTGCGCCCCGCGGTTTCACCCGCACTAGTGTGGATCCCATGGGAATATCGGAATAAAAAGTAGCCTATATGCTAATCCAGGGTATCAGCTATCTCCATACAAAATTTTATCAAAATTGGTCGAGCAGTTTGAGCGTGATGAAGTAACAAACATATAAACACACACACACACTCACAAACTTTCGCCTCTATAATATTAGTGTGATAGTATGATGGAGCTTCAAGATTCAAAGATTCAACTCATGGTAAACAGAATAAAAAAACTATATATACTAACTATATATTGCGGGTAAGGAGATTGCTGTCCAGGATTATCTATCTCGGCCACATAGTCTTCTCCTAGACGCAACAGAACAAAAACGAAGCTGCTTAATGCACTGACAGCGCCTGGAGGAGCCCGGAAGACCAATTCCTCGTTCTTTTGCAATGCAGCAGTGTGACAATACAGACCAGATACATAGATAGAAATGATGGAACGAATGAATGGGAGATTGTCCACCTAGTCTTTATCCATTTTAATTGCTACATCTTCTAAGTCATTGCCCCGTGTGATGTCGGTTATCTGTCCTTTACACCAGATACAATGTTAAAACATAGTGTGCCTCTAATTTGAAGGGCACCCGCGCTCAAAAAGGGTATGGTGGTAGTACTTACTGTAAGTACTTCCCCGAACGAACTTTTTCACAAGAAACTTTATTTCTACAGAACGCAAGGTAAGTAGTGCAGAATGGAACACAGTTGAAAAACTTAGTTCACTTTGAAATGATTAAATCGTAGACTTGGAAAAACAGGTAGATCGGCTTGCAAACTAATATTCAATTAGAGAAGTTTCAATATCAATAATTAGTAGTATTAATAAGTAAAGAAATTAAGAAAGAAAGTAAAATATTTTATTTGGGCCACGCACAGGAAATACAAGCTATGAAAGAGAACATTAAGTCTAACAAAAACATGAAAACAATAAAAAAATAAAGAACATTAAAACCATTAAGTTTATCTAACATAAAACTAACATAATAGTGAAAACAACAAAAAAAAAAGGGAGACCTGTGCGAGGCCAAAAAGGCTCCTATTTCAGCATGATGCTGCGAGAACACAGATAAAATAGATATAAAAAACAGATGCATGCTAAAATATCAGGTATATAAATTAATTGAAAGCACAGTTCTCTCTAGCCAGCTGTATCATGTATTTTGATTTATAACTAGCTTCTGCCCGCGGCTTCGCCGTGTGGATGTCGAAAAGTAGCCTAAGCCCTTTCCTAGGATGGCCTTCTATCTCTTTTACCAATACATTGAATTTCATGAGTTTTTTATTTATTTATTACATTTGGGGAAAAAAACAGTATTAGATATATTAAGCATAAGCAGTTTTGTCTTAAAATTAAACTTAACAAATATAGTATCCACAACATTTTCCACAGATTACTACAGAGTTTTAATTTATTTGCGTGGAAATTTAATTATTTTCCTAAAAAAAAGTCTATACTACTCCTCACATAATCAACCTATAATGTTCCCACTGCTGGGACACAGGCCTCCTCTCTGTGAGAGGGAGCGGGCCGTGATCTACCACGCGGGCCCAGTGCGGGTTGGTAGATGTCACATGTCTTCGAATTTTTGGTTCTAGGACATGCCGGTTTCCTCACGATGTTTTCCTTCACCGTTTTGAGAGCAGTGGTGATGAAATAATTTACACAAAGTAAAGCGCCTGTCTGGGTTCGAACCTACGACCTACAACTCGTAAGTCGCGACCGTTACCACTGGGCCACCACTGCTCACTACACACAACTACTCCTCAGTCACTCCTTATAACATCAGTAATTTTTCAGTGAAAGTCCCGTCAAAATCGGTCCAGCCGTTTCGGAGATTAGCTGGAACAAACAGACAGACCGACAGACAGACAAAAATAAAATTTTTTAAGAAAAAAAAAAACCGACTTCCAAAAAACACTACAAAGTGAAAAATAACTTTAATTTCGGAAGTCGTCTTTGGATCTGTATTTTAGTTTTTTGCCACTGACTTCCGAAATTAAAGTTATTTTTCACTTTGTAGTGTTTTTTTGGAAGTCGGTTTTGTTTTTCTTAAAAATTTTTGTTTCTCGCTTTTTAGTGGGTCTGCTTATAATTTATCTAAGTTACAATAGCCTAGTGCTCATCGCCTTTTACAAACAAAATATTGCTTTTCCCGATGCAGGGAAGTTAATTGTTGAGGAGTTCTCCAGGTCCACCATCAGCTCCATATCACCATTCACATTGTGACGAGCATAAATTGCTTAGCAACCATACTCGTATTAAAGTAATCGAATCGCAACCCGTGAAATACTTAGATATTATTGAGTAGTTCCGGTGGCCATCTGTGGTCTTCATCATCAGTTTCACTTCACCAAATGGTGCTTTCCGAGAGCAAATGCACGAGTTACTATAAAAAATACCGAAATCGCTATAGGTGTGCCTATAATATTTGAAGAGTTCCTTCGATTTCTCCAGGATCCCATCATCAAATCCTGACCTGATGTTTTTAGACTAGATGCTGATAATCCTGGCTGCAGCATCAGACCAGACTTATGTCAACATTGCATGGAACTTAAAATTTAGTCCTGTTTAAAAGAGCCCAAACACGACTACTGTGCTGTAATTTCAAGGTTTGTACTTTTTCTGATGCTCCTGGCTGCAGCATCAGGTCTCTATGTACTTCGGTGTTCCTCATTAACAGTACGTTTATCCACACATCGAGCCCTTTTCAATGAGCCTAAACACGATATATCTGCTATTAGTTGTCGAGGAGTTAGGTACTCTGCAGACTATCCTGACTGCAGCATCAGGTCATGACTTGATAATCATGAGAAAAAATGTGGCAAATGCCTTATCAAACATCAAAACAATTTACTAAACAAGTCCTTGCTTGTTCGAGTAACTTCTTACTGTTAAGGAATTGTACCTTCCATCATCAGCCCAGCTACCTGAGATGGTGACAACCAAGGCAAATACACAAGGCACTTCATAAAATATGCGAAAAACAATAAGTGAGCCTATAAAATTTTAAGGGTTGCCCTCGATTTCTCTAAGATCCCATCATCAGATCCTAACTTGGTGACAGTGGGACCACCTATCAACTATCACATATCACAACTATCTACTTTCGAACAAAAAAAGAATTTTGAAAATCCGTCGACACTTGGCGGAGTATTCGATGAACAAACATAGAAAAAAAAAAACATACAATCATCCGAACAGTTTCTCCAACAACCTCCTCCTTTTTGTGAAGTCGGTAAAAAATAAATGTTTTTTTTGTTATAAGTTCTATACTTTCATATGCATTTAGTAAAAAGCTGTTATTTTGATATTAAAAAACAGCCACTTCAATTTTATTTATTGTTGAACACGGATATTTTCGTAGTTAATAAATACACAAACTGATCGATTGTATTACTCAGGCAAAACATGTCATGTTCTATTTTATTAATTACTTTTTTTTATATATTCTCGGAACTTCGTTTTAAAATATGAAAATATTGTGCATATCTGTTTCCAATAATATTGGTTATAAGCAACAATGTTTCCGTAGCTGATAAATAATATTATAAGACTGAAAATAAAACAGCTATTTTCACTACGAAACAGCAATTTAAAAATGGTATTCCAATGTCCTCGTCGCAAATCTTATACATATTTGATCACCTCAAACTGTCGATAATATTTTTTACTTTTGACTCAAACACTAATCAGTTCAACTTAGTTCAGAGTTTGAGAAATAATTCAAGAGATTTACGCATGCGCCTGTTTTACGCGCCACCCCTCGAAACCTTACGACCGCCTCTCTGGCGGGCACATTACCTGCAATATGAACCCTCAGATCTTAAACATAGAGGTTTCTACTTCGCAGGCACATCATCTCACGAAAATTTTGAGGCTCCCGTCATCTTCAGTTCTAAAGCAGTCATTATGTTCGCGTACGAAGAATTAGATTTTCGTGACGTATTCTCCCGAATTCTCACTCCATCGCGGGAAAAGGCTTTCAGGGGTTTGGTGAAAGTCAAAATGGACTTTAAGTTGTGAGCGATATGGTGAGTATTCGATCGTTTGAATTTCGGTTGGAAGGATAATGTTCTAGAGTAAAGAGTACAGCGCTCAGTCGGCTGCGAGCCTTGGAGGTGAGTGCACTGCACACTCTGCCGGGATCTGCGCCGCGAGCGTAACTTAGTTCGTAACGCGGGAGAATGCAGAGTTGTTCTGTTCTATAGTAACTTTCAGTGATTATTCAATGCATGCAGTCATGTTACTTAGTATCTGTAGCTACAAAATGTACACACTGTTATAAAATAAATTTTTATAAAAGCAGCATCATAGTGAAGTTAATAAATACCCTTCCACGGCTACGGCCAAAAAATTATTGCTGGGGAATAATAATTGTAGTGAGTATTCATATATTCGTTTAGCTGAAAGTATCATTTTATTATAAATAGTCTATACACGAATTATTTCAAAAAAGTTAGCTTTCAACTTGAATTTTAGATAGAGGAAAGTAAAATTTCTGCAGGCAGTCTAAAGAATACGTATTCTATTTCCATATTGATTAATGTTCGGCAAATCCTTAGTCGGCGAAATAAAATTACCCGAGTCTGTAAATTAAATTAAATTGTGTTGCTGTATCTTGTAAATAAATAAGAGGGAATGTAAATCGTAGTTAGCGTGGCCGGGCGGCGGCGCGGGGCGGCCGGCCGATCCAGGCATATTTGCTGTTTCGCCGACATTCCCCAGTTAATTAAAGCCCATTTGTACACTGTCTTGCGAAATATAATTTATGAAACGAGAAAACATTTTAACCTTTAGGAAATATTTGGTACTTAAAACATCCATTGCTATTAGTGAGTAGGTCGTTAATTATCGTATAATTTATAGGTCACACGTTTAGACCTTAATTCAAAATGCTATTGTTGGTCCTTCGGTACATAATATCTTTTGAAATTTTGACAATTGTTCGGCTCTATATATCTAAGCGCAGAAGGTATTGATAAACAAGTAGATGCCTCCACTCCACCTCCTTGTCGATTCCAAATAAGCCCGCCTCGATCCCAAGCTCCGCCTACCCGTAGAAGATAAATAAGTGCTTATGTAAACAGTTTTATGTACTCCCTTGTATACAGGTATATTGTCCTCCAATATACATCTGAGTAAATGGTTATGTAAGCTGCCACAAGAGTATGAACAAGTCTCTTGAGATGTGGTTTATATACATTTAATTATACATTCTTTAGTAAAAATCGATTATCCGTGTTAGTTGTAACAACAGCTTCTTTATATAAGTATTTATCCAAGTTAGTAAAAAACAAGTAGATAGCCGGAATAAGTAACTTTTGAAATAAGGAAACAGGATAACCAAGTTTTACAACCGGACTTTCGTTACAGATGAACAATTTAATACAATGAAAGTTACAGCAAAGTTTGAACAATAAATACATAACAGAGGAAAACCGAAACAAAACGAAATGTCTATGCTGCGCTTGATTTTACAAAGTGAGCAAACACAAAGGAGATAAATCTAGAACAGTTCTTGAACAGGACAATGTTAACAAACAAAATCAACAGAGCGGGTGAAACTTTCACAGCTAAGAAGTCGAAACTGTGTATACAATGTTGGTGGAGAGTAGCGCGCTCTAACAAGCCGGCCATCCGAACTTGTTAAACGTGGCCGGGGAGTAATTCACCGAAGCGGTCACTAGCTGAACACTCAGACAGTTCGTGGCTGTGTGTGGCAAGGCTAAGAGCACGGATTTGTTTCTGCATGGCAGCCGCTGTGTAGCCGGGCAGGGCATGTGCCGCGGATGATGGAGGCGCACTCGCTGGCCCGGAGTCGGCAGACTCCCGCCGCTAGGAACCACATTGTTTACACCGACCATAAAGGACGAAAGTGAGTATGATCTTTATTTTTACGTTTTCTTCTGCTTTGAAGATTTTTTTAACACTTTTTATGGAGCGAATATTTTAGTATTCTTTTACGGGCCTCTGGGATTTTTACGAGTGAACGTAGGTGCCATCAAAATCTTTTAAGCATTATTATAGCTAAGTAGGTAGGTGTGTAAAATATGTAAAGTTTAAGTATAAATGTTAGGTCGTGGTTTTGGTGGCTATGACTGGCTGGCATAATGTGTAAAAGGTGCCCGTATGTAGGTACCTATGTCAAGAGGAAGAAATAAAAGTATGAAATAACGATGTATTTCGGAGGAAAAATTGACAAATCTTTTTTAGTTCCTGTTATTAGAAACCTTAGTAAGCTCGAAATACCAATTCACCTAAATTGGTATTTTGAGCATTCTAGGATTTCTTTTAGCCGCCTTCAAAAAGGAGGAGGTTGCAAATTCTGTATTTTTTATGTGGGTAAGTAGTTATGGTATGCAATTTCTCCGACATTAACCGATATGCTAAATGATTTTGATTTTAAAGAAAGAGTAGGAGTACCATTTAGTTAGTGAAGAGAGATGGAAAATCTGCAATGAGCAACGGTGGCATATCACCTCGGTTCTGGCCAAGGGCGGGTTTTTTTTATTCTTTTTTACGCCACTCAAAATGAGCTTATTCAAAAATAAAACCCAAACTCATTTATTCAAATTAGGCTGAGGATCAGCACATTTTGAACGTCAAAATTACATAAGGCAGTCCTCCAAAACTCCCGCCCTACACCACTTCCTGGTACTTTAGCTGGGAAGATGAAGTGGCGCCTCCAAATCCCCAGCAACACAGTAATTGTCATACCACATAACATGAATCCAACAGCAGTTATTATTTGATTTTTGATTATAATATCTCCATAAAAAACATCCGTTTATTGCCCGTGGTTCGACCGCGTACTTCTACTAGTAGGACCAATCATGTTATTATTAAAATGTTAGAAATCCTGACAAAAATTAACTCAATTCATAAAAATATTTCCTTAAGTAGGTGCTTGTTAGAAAATCTTTGGTGGGGTTATCTACTTTAATTTGGTTTATAGAAGATACACTAATCAAATACAAAATGACAAATATTATATACATATTTAGATAATTATATCTACTATCATGGAAATATGAAAAAAAACAAAACAACAAAGTCGAATGTAAAGTAGTATTACCTATAATATGGTTTTATTTCGTTATTGAACTCCACATCCACGAATAATTTAAACGAATATAATAATAATAAATTAAAAAATATAACAAAAGAGTTTTTATTATAATTTAATGTAATTAAAAATACTGGCAATTTTCTCTGAAAATTGTAGCAGTTCAGCCACTAGTGATGTATGTAAAATAATAACTTTTATATTTTAAAATTGCCTTGGTTATTTTTGGCCAGTTCGCATTCATTAAAACATAAAAGAGGTTCGTTGTTTTTATTTTAATTCGCATTTTATAGATGGGTAGAACAACTAGATAGTAAAATTGGTCTGGAGCATAGTAACAAAAATCATGCAGGAAATTAATATTGTGTGGGTTCAGTATTTTGTAATAAGAACAATTTTACATCTTATCATGATGATAGTTAATCAATTTAAAAAATAAACATACAGGGTGTTACAGAAAGGGTATATCAATACAAACTGGTTGAAGAGTGTATCTGGTCTAGAATCTCTGTACAAAATTTCAGCTCAAAAGCAGTAACTTTGAAAATGCTTAATATTTTTTTATTTCGATAGTTTATTAAATTGAAATCATAAAAAACGTGTCACCGCTCTACGAGGGTCATTATTCATTATCTGTAGTGTGTCTGTGCGCCTAGTACACGCACATCACGCCGCCGCGCGCCAGTGCAGCGCCGTGATTTGCGAAATAAAAAAATATTAAGCATTTTCAAAGTTAATGCTTTTGAGCTGAAATTTTGTACAGAGATTCTAGACCAGATACACTCTTCAACCCGTTTGTATTGATATACCCTTTCCGTAACACCCTGTATATAATATAAGTGTTTTTGTTGTAAGTTGTGCGATAAATCTTTCTTTCGAATTCTTACTTTTATCACTGAATTTTTCTAATGGTCCTGTGTCCACTATTGAGTGGGAACATTATAGGCTGATTATACTGTACTATAAGAATAATGATGATATATCTAAGAATTGAAAAGAAAGGTTTATCGCATTCTTCTAACATTAGAGGGGTTCGTACCTATATAATAACGGGTCTATCGAAGAGCCTACGCTAGCCGCGGTCGGTTCGTGGATGGGTGACCATCAGGCCACATCGAGACCCCTCCGCGCCTCGGAAAGCACGTTAAACCGTTTGGGCCCGGCTGTCAATCATAGATCTTTGACAGTCGTTACGGGTAGTCAGAAGCTCAAAAATATGACAACCAACCTTACCAAGGGTATCGTGTTACCCAGTAACTGGGTTGTGGAAGTCGGAGAGGCAGTCGCTATGTAGAATACCTACTGGTATTCAGCGCATCCGGTCAGACTGGAAGCCGACCCCAACATAGTTGAGAAAAGGCTACACAGGTTGATTGATTTCTTCTAACCATTAGACCCAAAAAAATAAAGTTAAAAACTAAAACCCTGCTACGACAAAAATGCCAACTAAAAAGTTTTACAAGACATTTCTTATAACTGGGGGCCTAAAAAGCCCACTTTGGCAGAATCATAAAAGGATAACATTATGAATCATAATAAAAGTCGTAAAATGGTCACAAACTGACAATTCATAATATTA
Source organism: Amphipoea lucens (assembly GCA_947508005.1). Lineage (NCBI taxonomy): Eukaryota > Metazoa > Arthropoda > Insecta > Lepidoptera > Noctuidae > Amphipoea > Amphipoea lucens. Next base: position 13,211,169 of record OX382362.1, read on the forward strand.
TTTGCGTACAATTTCATATCACGCAATTCATCTGTTTGACAGTTTTGTATGGAGATTCGTAAAATGGTCCACAAAATATGAATTGCTTTAATGTCAAACAATATCATGAATTGTCAGTTTGTGACCATTTTACGACTTTTATTATGATTCATAATGTTATCCTTTTATGATTCTGCCAAAGTGGCCTTTTTAGGCCCCCTGGAGTCACACGTAAACCGACATCCTTAACTTGACAATGACAATGACATGTGATGTGACTTCGGTTATACGAAAACCGAAAAAAAATCGTCATCGATGTTTGTTTTTATCTTAATTTTCTGTCTCTGCTGATTAATTGTCAAATAACAGTTTGAGAACCATACGTGAGGATGGCAAGAATACACATGTTGATGAGTTTTCCCTTGAGGGATAGAGGATGATAAAAAAAAAAAATAAGATCGCCCTTCATAAGATCTTTCATGACTTTCTTCGTTTTGTCTTGCCTGGAAAGAGACTATTTGACCAAGATAGATATACTCATCGACATTTTCAACCTCCCCACCTGCCACGGTGCGCTCGCGTTCGTCATCAACTGGGTCTTTAACATAAATTCATTCAAAGTCCGACATTAGGCTTGCCGTGCTAAGATCTTCTAACATCTGAGTCAGTTCGGAGACTGACGACGAAAAATAGACAATATCTTCGGTAAAACGGAGATTAGACTATCTCTTATGTCCAACAATAATGCCTTTATTTGCCCAGCCAGCTGCCAGCTTTCTGAAGACTTCCTCCAGTACGCCCGTGAATAATTTCGAAGACAGCAGATTTCGTTGTCTATATCCTTTATTGATCTGGAAAGACGGTCCTGTTTTAGAACTGATTTGAATGGCTGCGGTGCTGTTATTATAAATATTTTGCAAAAGGTTTATGTACGTGGTGTCTATTTCTTGATTCTGTAACGCGTGGAAAATTGAGGTATGGCTGATGCTATTAAAAGCTTTTGAGTAATTCACGAATGCAATATTAAGCGGGGGCTGGAACTCTGTATGTTTCACCACTTGGTTGATAGAAATTTTCTAGTAAAAGAAGTTCTCAAAATCCGGCCCGTTCGGGAGGCTGATGTTTGTCAAAGGCTCCGGCTATTTTCTTCCCGATTTCTAATGTAGGCTTTGTACAGGTTCGAAACCAGACTAATGAGATGGTAATTGTTTATGTCTATTTTTTCACCCTTTCTGTGGTGAAGAATATAATCAACGAGTGACTAAATGTGATTGGCAGAATTCCGGGTTTTTAAAATGCTGTTGAAAAATTTTTTACTTATATTCTATGAGCCACAACAATCCTTGTACTGTCTGCTAAGCATATCTGCCTTTTTAGAAAATTGACTGTGATGGGCTCTCCAATGGTATGTGTACTATTGGAGAGTCAATCACAGTCAATTTTACTAATTTGTTTTTGTCGGCAACATTTCAAGCTACACCTGTCCAATTTTAGCTAAGCTCGTATGGTATAGGTTTTTCGTTCAATCAAAATGCAGCAGGTTATAAATGGCTTGATGTGTAGGTAGCCGTGCGTAAAATACATAATCGTATCTTTTTGCCAATATTATCTACATAGAATCTACAAAATGTTACAGTACAATAGTAAAATCTGAGTCACTATAATAGGGATAAAAATTGCTCACTTCATGTGTCACTGCTGTCTTGTCCAAACCTTTGTCACTTTTGTCCATGAATTTGCTATAGCCTGATCCTTAAATTCCCACGAAATCACTTACTAAAGGGAATTAGTAACACAATCATCTGTATTGAGAAGGTTGCAACTTTACATTTCACCATGTTTTTAACAATTTTATTGTTTGAATTGAAAAATCAGCAACTAAAGTGGTTATAAAATTAACATAAATTGCCAAATTTAAAACATTTTTAAGGTGATTTAAAATTAGAATGCAAAGTTTATGTATTCAAATAATCAAATCAAAGCATTCAATTTATATGTGGCATTACAAATTGGCATCAGCAGGTACGTGTTATGATCCATTTGTTTACATTTTCATCAGATACTTTTGGAACAGACTATACCTACTCGTACCTGTCACTCCATGAATATTTTGTGAATAAGCTAGGTAGTTAGGTGTAATATGGGAATCGATTTATTTCACAAATATGGTATTAGATGAAAATTATGGGAAAAGCTCTGCAAAGAGGAAATTGCACAGGCGGTAATTTTCCTCTAAATTAGATTTTTTACCAATGGTAGACACTTTTCTTTTGTATACTTACTCATCTTTTCACGGATCACTCTCCAAGTCGCACACATTTTTATTGTTTTTTTTTTTTTTTTTAATTAAATCTAATTTACAACAGAAACACAATAGTGACAGTAAATAAAAGTCAACAGTGCTGCCACCACACGAACAAGCTTTCGGTTTTTTAGCCAATAGAATATTTACCTATAAGTTCAGCAATACACATCACACCGGCAATATATTTATATACCACATATTTAAATTCATCGAAGAATTTATTTTTGTTTAAGAAAATAATACATGTTTACTGAGTATAAATATGTTTTTTGTCCAAACTGCTACCCTTAGGCGACTTTTCGTAGCCATTCAGTAGCGTGTTTCGTTAACGCGCGTCTGCATCGCTATGGTTGGCCGTTTGTCGCATTTGCACCGCGCGACAGTAGCGATTCAGTATCGATACAATCGCATAGTATCGGTTCAGCATCGCTTCTGCATCGATGCAAACGCGATTGTTTCGGGTGACATTGGGCAAAGGAAGTTAATATGGGTGCACCCAATATTAACGTTGCCTACGCCCATGCTGCAGCTGATTCCGTATAAGCACCAATAAAGACAACGCGATCCATGTCGTCTCGACCGACTCCATCTGACCGAGCCCAACTGTAGCATCCACATGCATTCACAAGATTACGTTTCGTTAATGCACGTTGACGTTGCAGTTCGTCGATACTGTATCGATACTGCATTGCGTCTATGAATTGTACATCGCGATTGTAGCGATGCAGAATCGTGGTTATGTGTGGGCGGAGGTATACGACTAGTGACAGCATCGTGATTGTACCGCGGTCTTTTTGCAATTGTATCACGACTGAATCGTTGAAAAATTCGCCGTGGGCAACAGCCCTAGATTGTGTTTCTGTGTTGCGCAGGGCTGTTTTTTTATTACAAACTGACTAATCGTTCTACAAGAGTGTCTGAGGGGCCTGAATTTCAAATATTTTAATTTTTCATGAAAATAACTAAATTAAAAGTTTTATGTTTTTATCTTTTTTAATAATAATCTTTTTATTTAATCATAATAATAACTAATGATAATCGTATTATTAGGAGACCTGAAAATTAAATATATTTTTAAGGGGGTTATGGGTTCTGAAATTCTAAACAAACAAGGAACTTTCAGGACTTGCGTTTATCATGTAACACGTTGTGTTACTTCTTCACTAATGGATAAATCATATTGTACGCAGGAAATCGTCACATAAAATTAAATTGAGACATTTTTATGGAAAATGTCTAACTAATCCTCTAAAAACTTACTCAATATCTTCATTGCTTTACCATAATGTGTACTTAGGTGTTAACTTTATAATTTAGATCATTATGAACCCTGTAGGGCACAGCAAAAGGGTAGGAGACTCATTGACTTTCTAATGATGGACACTTTTTTAAATGAATGAACCTCTAAAATCTTTTTGCGCCTCTAATGATGCACACTTTTTGTGATAATTGAGCCGGCAAGCGCTTTATCCAAGTTGGTCGTAATTACTATAATATTTAGTATGTTTGGGACCCCAAAATAGGAATTATTTGTGTTTCACAAAAAAAGAAAACTTACGCCCCGGCCTTCCTGTGAGCATCGATGGTGTGAATGACCCAAACGAGATAGCGAATCTCTTTATGAACAATTTTTGGTGAAGTCTCCATTGGGTACGGCGACGGAGGTGCTCAATGCTGACGTAAACAGTCGGGAGGTGGGGACGGACGTAACTACAGCATAAGGCGTATCTCGAGTGGTAAGGCCCGCGGGTCATGATGGACTCAGCATTGAGCACCTACAGTATCCGGACCACATATTGCTAGGGTCTTGGCTGTGTTTTACTCGCTGTGTGTGAGCCATTCCTACCTGCCAGCGGACTTTATGAAAACAGTGGTAGTCCCTGTAGTGAAGAAAAAAACTGGAGATCTTACTGATAAGAATAACTACTGGCCTATTTCTCTTGCCACTGTAACTGCAGAAGTGTTTGACGGTTTGCTTAACGCACAGTTCTTAACGCATAGATCGGTAACACTGCGCGATAACCAGTTCGGATTTCGTCCCCGGCTGTCCACTGAAGCATACCGTCAAATACTACACAGACCGTAAAACGGCGGTGTATGCGTGCTTCCTTGATTTGTCCAAGGCGTTCGACCTTGTTGCGTATGACCAGCTGTGGAGCAAGCTGATGAGTATAGATTTATCGCCGGAACTTATCAGCATGTTCCAGTACTGGTACACGCACCAGTCTAATAGTGTTAGGTGGGCGGGGGCAATGTCGGATGCGTATCAGCTCGAATACGGAGTCAGGTAGGGTGGCTTAACATCTCCAACACTGTTTAATTTGTATATTAACGGGCTGATCGTGGCGTTCAGAAGTCAGCATGACGGCTGTCTCATTGACGGTACCTGTGTCAATAATCTAAGTTATGCTGACGACATGGTGCTGCCGAGCGCTTCGGTCTGCGGTTTGAGGAAGCTATTACAAATATGTGAGGAGTACGCTTGTGGTCACGTTTTAGGCGATTCTCACACTGCCCCGCATGATGCAGCGGGGTGCAGATAACGCACCCACGCGCGTGATTTTTTACATACAAATTCAATAAAAACGCACTCACGCGCGTGGTATTTGGCTCCGTTTCCCGCACACCGCTGCGTGAAACGCAGCAGTGTGCCAATCGCCTTATAGTATAATGTAAAAAGAGCCAGTGTATGATCTTCGACAACGTGCAAAATGTCCGGGAGCATACCTCCAGTAAGTCTCAATGGGGTTCCTTTGCAAAGGGTCGATCAGTTTACATACTTGGGGCATGTTTTGAAAAGTTTTTAAGAAGCGTAGAATGGGAATTATTAGAGGTGCCCATTTCTACTAAGCATCTTATGGTAAGGGGAATCATTTTTAAATACGTATTGTATCTGCTAAAGTGTAAAATTGTATTGCGATATTATTTGGACACATGTATCTATGTCCCAAGGATCGTAGCTGGTGGCATTCTGTAGTTACTGCCTATCCCAATGGGAAGAAGGTGTGAGTGTATGTATGTATGTAGTCTATTCAAACTTATGTTTCAAATTAATTTTATTTCAAGTTTATTTATTTAGGTTAGCCAACAATTGTTTACACAATACATTTTTCAAATAATTTCCCTAAATAATACATTTATAAGTGCAACAATTACTTATAGGCTAACACCACATGCACCATTTACGGTTTTACATATTACTACAAACATTATAAATATTACAATTCTAATAATTAAAAAATAAAAACTAAAAACAGATCAATAGATAACATTAACAATTCAAATCACATTCATATTAAAATAACATAAAATTTCATTAATAGTGAGATCATTTATTGTGAGAATAATGCTCAATGATAACTTTATAAAATTTTCCGATGCTGTCATGGTGTATATCCGTAACATCGCTGCAAACATTTACATTTTTACACATGCGTGAAATCGGCGAGTTAGCACCCAAGACCGTTCTACGCAACGGTGGGTATAGAGGTGTAATAGGTTTTCGTGGATATCGGGCTGGGGCTCGAAATTTTAGAAGACTCAGTAGGTTCGGGCAGTCAATTTTATTTCTAAGCAACTTATAGAGAAACAAGGCGTCTATAACTTCTCTTCGAGTTGACACCGATTGCATTTAAAAATATTTGAGACGAGTATTATAGGAGATAAGCTGTTTGCTTTTTCCTCTAGAAAATGCGAGGTGCCACAAAAACCGTTTTTGGATTCTTTCCAAAAGTTAAACAAATATTAACTTGATTTGAATGGTAATTAAGTTGATTTCAGAGTGACTAGGACTATTGAAAAAGTTATAAAAATGTTTGAAGTTGTAGCGTACACTGAACTTTATTGGGTAGAATTTAAAATTATTTTTCCATAAACTCATATTTGTTTACATTTTTGGCAAATAAATCGCGAATGCAGATTATGTATGTACGAGTATACCCCTGGTTTCTGAACACCTATTGAATTGAATTTAACCTGTTGTTAAATCTCATGTCAGATGTTTTAATTGACTGTTGTTATTTCAGTCAACCAATCACAGGGGTTGAAATAAGTTTGACAGCATGTCAGTTAATTAGGGTTCCGTACCCAAAGGGTGCCAACAAGACCCATTAGTAAGTAAGCCTTTGGCGATTGTCTGGTACTAGGTATGCACTTTATGTCTATTATAATGCCATCATCTACCTGTGATTTATGCGATTATTTGCATTGCACGAACGCACGCACATCAACTTGCGAAAATACTTAAATAATACACATTTTTATCGAGATATTAACGATTTACAATTAACAGGACAATTTTATTTTATTGAGCGTTCGGATTGCGGTAAAATAATAACCTCCGGCGTCGGGTGGGACTGGAAACCTTTAAACCAAACAAATGAGTCCTATTATTTCTCTCAATTTAGTCTAACAAGCAACTTAGAGTCAAAGGTTCGACGAGGCGGGGAACTCAATGGCCGTGAAATTTGTAATCTTCATTAATTTCAACTGAAAGTTAACTTTCGCCCTTCCTACTTTTGTTCCTGTTAATTTAGCTTGACTCTTTCAAAATAATATTGTGTAATGTTTATGTTTCACGATCATTTTTATTCAGAACACGCCCACGGAGGCATAACTTTGGCTAAATGTGCGAATTATGTTTATTGTCTTTTTCCTTAAGAATGTCAGGGTTGGACATAATTATAATAACAAGTTAGCAAATGATATCAAAAACCTAAAGTTTAAATGAATGCTAATACCTCTTTCTTCCACGCCTACCTTTACATTTTAAACGGATCATATGTTAAAGTCGTAACAAAAGAAATTTTCATTTAAATTAAGTGTATAAAGTTAGTAACCGCGGTCTGTAAGGAAACGGGACCGAGTGAACTTTTGCAGAAACATTTAAATTCACTGGTAGCTCTTTTATGACGTTCAGTAGTAACACCCACTCACTACTCGTCCGTATTGCGAGTTCTTTTAAATGTTAGGATCAATTTTCATAAATCATTCCAGTGAAACCATTGAGAAAATTATTTATTAAAAAAAATACATTATATTATGCTCATTTTAACCAAAACGCTGTTAGAAATAATTTTCACAAAAAATTACAAAGTAATTACAAATTTACTTACTCAATCCGTGAGCATACATTACAGTACTAAATGTCATACAATTTATTTTTGATATAATTTTCTATCTAAAATGTTATATTGCAAGAATTCTTACTAATTTCTGCTAATAATTTTATTCTTAATAATTAATTGTTCATTAAATAAGGTGTTAATTAAGAATTGAGACAGCGTATTGTTACAAAACGTCGGTATGCTACATACTTATGTGTGTAATAATTATTGTAATTAGCAAGTAGTTAATGTTAATTATAATGGCCGGCAATGAGTAGCGTTCCAACGCTACACAGGAATCTAGACTTAAACTGAATTCCCGAGTTTAGTACAAATAGCAGCAATAGCTTGTTTATATTATATTACCTTGGGTAACCATTTATTCTTTTGTGAGCTATCGTAGTCTCATATAGAAATCTTAACAAAACTAAAGTTAATAAAGAGATCAGCACATGGTTAAAATTTAGGAATTATTCAAAACCAAGGCACTCTGAAAAGACTATCATTCAACGAATATAAAATATCAGTAGGTACTCGTATTTACGATAGTTTCGTGCGAAAAGGGTCACATTAAATTAGTTCCATTTTGCAGAAAATCTTAGTAAATAAACTCAACCACTTGAAAATTATTTTGTCTGCCATAAATCTAAATGTCAACCTCAGAAAGGATTAAGTAGTTGTGATATACAGTTGTGCATGGAAATTCAAATACTGCAGGCGTTAACTTGTATGTTGGCAACTTTCCTTTGTGCTTGTTACGCGTATAATGTATAAATATAGTGAAAAAACGTGGTGTAAGAAGTGAATAACGTTGTTTGTTGTAATAATAAAGAGATTTGAATGAGTAGCTAGTGCCGTCGGCGGCCGGCAGGCGGCGCCGCGCGCGCTCGCATGTGTTTCGAGTGCTGGGAGGGTGGGGGGGAGTCGCGCGGTGTGAGCCACCGAAGGACAGCGGAGTTACTTGTACACAGTTTCCGTTAGTCACATTTTCGCAACAAGGTATTCACATTTCGAGGACTGGAAAGTTGGCGTTATCGCGTTTAAAATAGAACGACAAACACATCTAACTTTGTGATGCAAAATGAACACGACGAACCGGACAAACCGTTTCGACTGCTTATTTTATTTCGGTTGAAAAGGCTGTGTAGCGTTTAAGTGATTCTTAAAAGGCTTAAATTGGGTATAGGGGAATGACAGCGGTTTAAAATTTTCACAAAGTAGGTACTCAGCTACTGAATAATTTTATGTTCAGTAATAATTTATACTGAAGTAGGAAAATAAGTTGTCACACACCAAAGAGATTTAAGATAGGTAATATAAAATTTTAATGTCTTTGTAACACACGTACAGTGTTATTTAAAAGTAAGAAAAGAAGTTAAAACAAGAGTTTCATGCGTATCCTCTGATATAAAAAATATAGGATTACGCTCACATACGTTATGCGATGAAAGTGTAACATATTCAGAGTCGGTCTCGACACGTGCCGAACTCTCTGAGAACATTATAAGTAGGTAGGTACGGGTAAGTGCACAAATTGATTTATTGAAGTTGAGCGGGTTTAGAGTTGCGCCTGAGTATTCACAGTCCTTTGCGTTACACAGATAAAGTGGAAATAAAAAAGAAACTTCACAAACAGAAATCCCCTTGTCGCGAGATTTACGAGCCGACGCACCTCCGGCGCAAATAACTTATGTACATGTAAATTTTATGTTCCGTTGAAACAAACGCTTGTAGGTACAGAGTCAGTGAAGCCTCTTATAGCGGCGTGTCAATTACCCACGAGCCCGCACTTGTTCATGTGCGTACAACGTACGTCACGCGGTCGATCAACTAAATTAGGTTAACGATCAAAAATTTCGAACAACATTAGCGATCAATTTTCAACTAATACAATTGAAGGAAAGTTTTAGTAAAACCAACAATTTGTTTTATGATATCTGAATGTATAGCATCCAAGTAAACGTGATCATTTTCGTGATAATTATGTAAAGTCACGCAAATCGTGTTTTAGATGTTATGAGTCCTAGTATATAATGAATTTTCTTGGTGGGACAATGGACGTGGTAATGGGAATAATCTTCTATAATCACACTTTTACGACCGAATGATAATGGAGGTAATAATAGCGTGATTGACTTACAGATTCACCTGTGAACGTGTATTCGGTTTGCATAAAAAATGAGCTTAATTGAATTGCATGCCAAGTGAGGCATCGCCATAGCTAGTAGGAAGTGGATTTTGATGTTGTTCTGACGTGATGTTTATTCATTGAATTAACATCCCGCAAATGCAAGCACAATTTAAGCGCTATTTTCCCGGCATTTCTGTTTGTCAATTAAAATATTTGGAATCACGAAATCATTTCAGTAGCGGTTTATTTGATTACTCGAATCGAACTACACAAAAGATTGCAAATTGCAGTGTATTATTATTTTCCTTAGTTTGGTAAATTATAATTTTTTTTCGTGCAAATAACGTAATTATAGGAACAGCGAGAACTTTATTAGATAATATACTAATTCACAAATAAATACAAATAGGTACTGGAAATGTTTACATTATATGCTCATTGACTGTATCTAAATACTTAAGTATGTATAGTTTTGAATTAGTGTATACAGGGTGACTGGAAATTAGTGGCGGAGCCGTTAAGGGGAGGTAGTCTAGGGTTTTTCCGACAGATATCACTATGAGACCTACCGTCCTTACTTAACCCTTTCCAAGATATTCCTACTTAAAGAGATAGTAATAAATCCTAAAAAAAAGTGATTTTGGCCTACTTTTTTTTGTTTTGCAACAAAGATATTCTAAATAAGTAATATTAATTGTAAAATTTCCGCTACTGTCATTATTTTATGCAAAAACTGCTAAACAAAAAGTAGGAATATCTTGGAAAGGGTTAAGTAAGGACGGTAGGTCTCATAGTGATATCTGTCGGAATAACCCTAGACTACCTCCCCTTAACGGCTCCGCCACTAATTTCCAGTCACCCTGTATACAGTGCATGTCAATCGATTCCGTGTTTCTTGAAATAAGACTGCATAACGCGCAGCTATGACATCAAAAACGAATTTCAATACAAATATTTCGCACATACCTCGTACCAATCGTATAATTGTCAAAATAACAATTGAATAGGTGTGAACCGTGCGAGTTTAGCGTGCAGTGCGCCGCGATTTGTATTGCATGGCACGTACCCACGGCTTTGGCTTGTTTGCCCGCCAGCCACGGGGCGCACATTCCATACCTAGACATTATTGTCGCCTTCCATTCTCTTTTGACTTTTATACGTGAAAATTTTAACCAAACTTTGCATCCAAAACAAATGTTATGCTCTCTAAATGAGATGTGAATATATTTATTTGCAACAGAATATTTACGAGGGATAAACAACAATCGGTGTGCTGAGAGGAATAGATTTATCGTGCGCAATCACAGATCAGATGTTGGTATTCGGAGCAAAGCCCCGGGGAGCAGGCTTCGCATCGACTGAATTATTTACACTCACGTTACTCTTAGAGGCTGCGGATCTGCGAAGGTACAGCTGCACGCGTGAACAGAAATATAATTTTTGTGTCGGTTAATCTTGTCGATTCTATAATTTACGTGTTTCAATTAAGTTTAATTTGTAAAAAAAACTTTTTGATTTGTTTTTTTAATTGGCTAATAAAATCCAATGAGCCCTAAAATACAATTTAGGTATGTTTTTAATACACATTGTAGCTGCGCCTGCAATAGATAAACATACATCCGTCCGCCGCCGCTATGCGCGGGACTCTAGGGCTCCGCCGCGCTCGCCACCGCCGCGCTGAGCCGTCGACGCGGTCGCCTCGACCGAACAATAACACGACGGCGACCTGCGCGCCCCCGCACGGATTTCTTTAGAAACTAAATCACATACCAAACATTTCAGCTGAACTCCTATTGGTCGATTTACATTTATAAGGAGCTCACTACTTGTGCCCATAAGTTTACAATAAAACATGTACACATTTTGTAACTCTACACACTACACGCTACACGCTCCACTATTCCTCATTTATTGTAATATTAATATACTTTCGTTGCACCTACGTCTGGAGTATTATTGTCTCACACCACCTAAGCGCTACAGTGGTGACCCCGACGTGATTTTAAGAAGCCGACGTGATTTTAAGAAGCCGACGTGATTTTAAGAACCCGACGTGATTTTAAGAAGCCGGCGTGATATTAAGCAAATCTCCGACGTGATTTTAAGAAGCCGACGTGATATTAAGAAGATACCTCCAGATCTGTGTGTGTGTGCCAAGTTTTCATCATGGACAACAACGGTGAACAAGAACTATCCGGTGTGTCGACGTCGCTGCGCATTCCACCTATTTGGCGCGACAAGATTCGTCTGTGGTTCGCGCAATTTGAAGCCATCATGTCCGTACAGAAGAAAGGCGATCAAGTTATGTTCGAACTCATCATCGGACAACTTGAGCGGCAAGATCTCGACGAAATCTCCGACATAATTCTTCATCCACCCGAAACCCACCGTTATGAAGCATTGAAGAATCGATTGTTCCAAGTCTACGAGGAATCCGAGCAACGGCAAGTACAAAGATTGCTATCAGAAATGGAGCTCGGCGACATGAAGCCTTCACAGCTACTACGTCGCATGAAAAACCTCGCCGCCGAAAATATCTCCGACTCAGCGTTACGGATTATGTGGACAAACCATCTTCCACAATCCGTCCGAGCAGTACTCGCTGTCAGCGACAACATTGCGAAACACTCTGATATCCACGAGCTGGCGTTGATGGCAGATAAGATCCTCGAGCAAACACAACCACTTGGCGCAGTCGCTGCAGTTACCTCCGTTCCTGCAACCCCACATGCGTCTACATCAATTGAGGAGAAAATCGACGCGCTCACGAAAGAAATCGCAGAACTGAAAACACATCAATCGCATCATCATCAGCATCGACGCAGACCATTCAACAGACGACGTTCAAGATCGCGTTCATCGAGCAAGAACAATCGCAGTCGCGCAAATAACGACAAACCAGGCATCTGCTTTTATCATCGCAAGTTCGGCAAAGAGGCGCGAAAATGTACGCGTCCGTGCAGTTTCGAAGACAGCAGCGTCCCCTCGGGAAACTAACGCCTGCGTTGGCTGAGGCGGCAACCGACGCAAGCAACATTTCTTACCGCCTATTTATAACAGACAAAAACTCGCGTCTATCGTTTTTGATTGATACTGGCGCCAACGTCTCCGTGATACCGAAAAGAAAAGGCGGAAAAGCTAAACCAACAGATTTTTGCTTGTATGCAGCGAATAACACAGTTATTCCAACGTACGGAGAGAAAACTTTACAACTGGATCTCAACCTACGAAGACCATACACCTGGAAATTCATCATCGCTGCAGTCAGCAAACCCATCATCGGTGCCGACTTCCTAAAACGTCATCAACTTCTTGTCGACATAGCCGGCCGATGTCTCGTCGACAAAGTTACCAACCTGACCGTCAAGGCACCAGTCACCTATTCCGCCCAACCTACAGTCCGAAGTATTGACGTTGATCAGCCATATCACCAGCTAATCAGCAAGTTTCCTGACATCCTGCGACCGTCATACATGAAGGATACTCCAAAACACCGTGTAGAACACTACATTGAAACTACCGGTCCACCAATATACAGCAAGAGCAGACCACTTCCGCCACATCGGTACCTGTCCGTGAAGAAGGAATTCGAGTCAATGATGCAGCAAGGAATTTGCCGACCAAGCAAAAGTCCTTGGTCCAGTCCACTACATGTCGTTCCCAAGAAAAACGGCGATATTCGCGTCTGTGGTGACTACCGAAGACTCAATGACGTCACCAAACCCGACCGCTATCCAGTTCCACGTCTCAAAGATTTTACCTACCTACTTCACGGCAAGAAAATCTTCACTACACTCGACCTAAATCGTGCTTACCAACAACTACCTGTATACGAACCGGACATCGAGAAGACTGCCATAACAACACCCTTCGGCTTATATGAGTTTCCACGTATGTGTCCAGGTCTTAAAAATGCTGGACAGACATTCCAACGATTCATACATGAGGTACTCATCGGGTTAGACTACGCATTCCCATTCATCGATGATGTTATCGTCGCATCGGAAAATGAAAAAAGCCACATCGAAGATCTGCAGGAGGTGTTACGCCGATTAGACAAGTATGGCATCACCATAAATCCATCAAAGTGTGTCTTCGGCAGCGAAAATGTCAAGTTCCTAGGCTACGAAGTGTCGAGCAACGGAATCAAGCCACCACAAGACAAAATAACTGCAATCACTGCTTACCCCAAACCCGACACAATTCAAGACCTACGTCGATTTATCGGTATGGTAAACTTTTACCGTGACAGCATACCAAACGCAGCCCACATACAAGCACCTCTCAATGCGTTCCTGCACAATTCTAAGAAACGCGACCAAACAAAAGTCGAGTGGAACACAGAAGCGTCACAAGCATTCGAGTTATGTAAAGTTAGCATACAAAACGCAGCTTTACTCGCTCACCCATCTCCATCGCCAACCGACGCAATCTCTCTCATGTGCGACGCATCGAGTACCTGCGCCGGAGCTGTACTTCAACAATTCATAAACAAGAAATGGATACCACTTGGCTATTTCTCAAAGAAATTCTCCGAAACTCAACAACGATACAGTACATTCGACAGAGAACTATTGTCCATCTATATGGCAATCAAACACTTCAGAAAAATATTCGAAGGTAGAGAGCTTATTGTTTACACCGACCACAAGCCGCTGACCTACGCTATTCGTAAGACTCCGTCCGATAACGATACACAACGGCGCACTCGACAGCTTTTGTTTATCAGTGAGTTTACGACTGACATCCGGCACATAAGTGGAGTAAACAACGTTGTCGCCGACGCCCTCTCACGCGTCGAAACCATCGAATTGCCATCACCAATCAACTATGACGAATTATCAAAAGCTCAAGAAAAGGACAGTTATATTACAACATCATCACGACAAACAAATATCCAACTGAAGAAAATCGTCATACCCGGTACCAACAAGCCAATATTTTGCGAAACATCTACGTCACATGTTCGTCCATACCTACCAGCCGACTTTCGTCGCATCGCATTCAACGCCGTGCACAATCCAAGTCACCCTGGAATACGAACTACCCGAAAACTAATGCAAGAACGGTACTTTTGGCCAGCAATGAACACCGACATTGGCGAGTGGACGAAAACATGCACTTCATGTCAACTATCCAAAGTACAACGACATAATCACAGTGACGTCACAACATTTCCACCGAGCGAACGATTTCAACACATTCACGCTGATATTATTGGACCACTACCTACATCTTCATGTGGACATCGATACGTACTCACTATTATCGATCGCTGCACACGATGGCCCGAAGCCATACCACTTCAAGAGATAACCGCCGAAATCGTCGCAAGAAAGCTGTACGAAGGCTGGATATCTCGTTTCGGTTGTCCTACAAGAATTACAACTGATCAAGGACGACAGTTTGAAAGTCGACTGTTCCAAAACCTCGCACAATTACTTGGAGCAGAAAGAACCCGTACTACTGCCTACCACCCGCAGAGTAACGGCATCGTCGAGCGCTGGCACCGAACACTGAAAACCGCACTCATGGCTCGACTTGAAAACAGCAGCAAATGGATCTCCGAGCTACCTACAGTTTTAATGGGTCTTCGAGCCGCCGCGCGCACAGACACCAACACAAGTGCCGCGCAGCTTACCTACGGCCAAGCGATACGCCTACCCGGTGATTTTATATCACCATCACCAGCCGCAACGAAAATGGACTACGACTACGTCGATCACCTGCACGACGTTATCACGAAGCTCACACCTACATACAAACCGCATTCCAACAAGCGATGTATGTTCGTGCACAACGACCTACAGACATGCAGCCACGTGTTTGTACGCGATGACACCGTCCGCAAACCTCTGCAACATCCATACCGAGGCCCATATAAAGTGATCGAACGTAAGGAGAAATACTACACAATAGCACTACCAGGAAGATCTAGCAACATATCAATCGATCGTCTCAAACCGGCGTACACCATCAACGTCGCAGAAGATGATGAACAACCGAATAGTGAAACAAGCCAATCACCTGCAGCTACCACTGAAGATCCATCCAACCTACTCCCAACCTCGACAACAAACCTACACCGCACAAGATCAGGCAGGATCGTCAAGACGCCTGTACGCTTCGCTAAGGGGGGAGTACTGTAGCTGCGCCTGCAATAGATAAACATACATCCGTCCGCCGCCGCTATGCGCGGGACTCTAGGGCTCCGCCGCGCTCGCCACCGCCGCGCTGAGCCGTCGACGCGGTCGCCTCGACCGAACAATAACACGACGGCGACCTGCGCGCCCCCGCACGGATTTCTTTAGAAACTAAATCACATACCAAACATTTCAGCTGAACTCCTATTGGTCGATTTACATTTATAAGGAGCTCACTACTTGTGCCCATAAGTTTACAATAAAACATGTACACATTTTGTAACTCTACACACTACACGCTACACGCTCCACTATTCCTCATTTATTGTAATATTAATATACTTTCGTTGCACCTACGTCTGGAGTATTATTGTCTCACACCACCTAAGCGCTACAACATAAAACAATCAACTCAATGATTGACAAAACCAAACTGATCACAAATCTCCCGAAAATCACTTCCCAACGTAATTAATACAATTAAAATCAATGCCCAAACAATTTAACAGCTACAAACAAATTTTGAACACTTGATATCTGCGGGCGCTAAGCTCAAGTGAGCAAAAGTGAGTAAGTTGTCGTTACGGAGTGTATGAGTGGAAAGCCGGCCAACTTGCTCCCAACTAAGTTCAAGTGCTTGTAAGTAAAGCGTCTGCGGGGAGCTCGCCTTCGCGAATTACTTCCAAGCGATTTCGCGATCTCAAAATGATGAGTTAAACTTCCACATCTGCCGCCGCCGAATAAAATGATAAGTTTACTAGCAGTGGAGGTGCCACTGTTTTGTTACAGTTAAGGGGTTAGTTATGCGCTAATTTAACGCATCAACAATGTAAGTAGTGTAAACAGAATTTTTTCTTTTATTTTTGGTCTTAGTTTTCTTAATTATATGCTAATAAAATGTTATTTGTAACAATATTTACTTTGTTACTATCAAAACCAGTTGAAAATGTAATACGATTCCACCAGCACGGGAAACTGGTTCCAAGCTAGCAGTAGTTAAGGATCTAGATGCAGGAACCACCTCAGTATAAGTACCGTGTCAAGGAACATTGTCTTCCGCATCAAGCTCTTGATTGTACCAACTGACGAGAACCCCATTCTTGTTGTGTAAATTGCGGTCTACTTTCACTTCAAGAATGAATCAATAATTAAGTATTACCTATTAATGCAATAGCTTTTAAAATCACTACACTAAATGTTGAAATCATAAATTCAGTAACATATTCCACAATGTTAGCGTGTTCAATTTATCAATTACCAGCTAATACGAACTGAAAGCGAAGTTTTGGGTAAACTAATTATAAAATTGTGGTCACCTGTTAATATGAATATAATTCAATTTTACAATCCATGAAATGCTAATTGATGGAATGCTGACAGACTTAATGATTCATTTCATTCAGTGTGTAATGATGTTACGTATTGGCTCGGTGCAGTATTTCACAATGGAAGTACTAATTATGTTAATCAATACAACGGTGTGAGTTTCGCACTCTCGAATAAGTTCTTTTATTAACTGCTCTGGAGTTTTTTGATGATAAGACGATTAATCTCCTTATTGACTTCAATCCCAGTCGTTCTAAATCTTATAAAAAAATGTTAATTATCACTATTAGACATAGCAATGGACTCAATTTATTACAATTACCTAGAACGAAAAAGCAGACTATTCAGCAACGGTTCTTTATTGTCTTGTAACAGTCTTTTAATAAATGGCCTAAGTTTATTTGGCAAAATAAGTTTATGAAAAATTATACTTGCCAACGTCAGCTTAGGTAACGTCCTATTTTTATATTTTTTTTACCTTTACTCTAGTTACTAAAATATTTCATTTAGTTTTTATTATCTTATAAATGTTATTATTATTCATTGACATTTTTAATACTGTACTTTCCGTAGAGAGCAGGTATAATACGAATAAAAATATACAGGAGAGATTATTTTCATTCAATACCATTTTCTTCTTGCTCAATCACTTACCAACTAAATCATTGAACTAAGGTTGATAGTTGTCCAACTAATGTAAACCGGTGCCACAATAACCCATTGACCCAGTCAGGGTCGCGACTCCCACATGCGAAGTATTCCCGGTAGGTACAGTGCTACAAGGATCATTTGGCGCCCGAATGACATTGACAAGAGGATGTTGATGGTAATTTGTGGAATTGACTAAGAAATTGAATGTACAAAACAAGATGGCAGCGTTAGTTCCGATTTTGGCCACACGCCAAAATAACATTGTAGCGTTGTACAGGCAACAGGGTGCGAACATTACTCTGACGTTGTGAGGTATAGAAAGAGCCCGGACAAATTATAATTGTCCATGTTCCACTTTTATCAAAGGATAAACCCAGGGCCCTTGAAGCTTTTGTCCAGCATTGGACAAAAGGCTGAGTTGATTGAAAGGAAAGTAAGATGTTTCCGGTAATGAACATTACAAATAGAAATCGTTAAGTGATACTGTAAGAAATAACAACTTTGCAGACACAATAACTTAGTGAAGGGCAGTGCCTGCTTTACATGGTGAAGTGTTAAGAGAGAACTGGGAATGAACCGGTTAGGCAGCTCAAGAAAAGAGCCAATGATTGTTTTTGTTTTATTCCAATGTTACCAATCAGCTGTCTATTTACTTAAATGACGGAGCAGCATCTTCCTTACTTTTTATCACAACCACAACCAGTAACTCCGGCAGTCAAAAATTTATCCAAGTATGTAACCATGCATTATAATCCACAGAATTGAAAGATCAGTGACGATGCATGAGCAGCGTCGTCGATCCCGTCGGGTAAGCGTTGTTTTATGGTCGTCGTGCCGCCAACAAAGTTCGGCAACTGCTTTATGATCCTAATTTATAAGTGAGCGGCGTCGGGAGTATTTACGACTCTTTTTGGAGTCGTCCCGCGAGTGCGTTCAGCCTCGCATTACATGTACGCAGAGGACTATTTGAGGACGCGCGTGTCTGTGTGTCTGTTTGCGTTCGTCAAATGTTGCAATGGGGTGTAATGCGTGTGTAGGTGTTTGTGTTTGGTTGGTGTTTTCAAGTTAATTTCTTAGACCATCATTAACCTGACCTTTTCCCAACTATATTGGGACCGGCTTTCAGTCTAACCGACTACTTACCTGACCTCCACAACCCATTTACTGGGTAACACGATATCCATTGACAAGACTGGCTGTCAGACTTTCGGGATTCTGATTACCCGTAACGATGTCTGTGAATGACAGCCGGAACCAACTGCTTCCATGGAACACCCATCCACGGAACAGCCTCGGCAAGCGTTGCTTAACCTTAAAGATCGACCCTTGTTATTATTTAGCCACGAACCCTCTAAAGTTAATTGGTTTAAAAAATATGAGCATTTAGTGTGTAGGTAAGTAATTGACGATGCATCCCATATCAGTTACTTGTTTTATTCATATCTACTATGCTGGTTTTCGTTTATTTAAGTGTAGACACAAGAGAATGTTTCATATTTTAATTGGCGAACAAGTCAGTAACGGAATGAAAACAACATTCGAAATAATTATTACTTTATACATTTATTAATTGATGAAAGTAGTTTCTAACTTATTAAAAGGAGGTTTTTCTTTTATGATACAATGGATTCGTGTTACGCGTAATTTAGTGGGCTGGTAGGTATATTTAATAAATTTTGCTTCAAAGAGCTCTCACGTAAAATGCTCAGCCGTTTAAAATATATGATCGCTACCACCGAGCAATATTTTATTTTATTTTAACATTTTCGTTTATTTTTGTTTTGCCAATAAGTCATACAACTTAATTGAGATAAGTGTCAAAAATATACAAGACTTAAGAAGTTAGAGATTTGGTTCTTATTTTTAATGGATTCAATTAAGTATATTTAGCACTTTGGCCATACCGAGATACGTAAGCCATAGCTAGTTACACAACTAAGTGGCTTATTTATAAACGTTGCTTGAAGTTAAGTCATGATTAGCAACCCATACATTTATGATGTTTAAACGTCTCTTAAATCCGTAGGTAATAGACAACTTTCCCTAGTAAAAAATATATTCTTTTTACCATTAATGCCGTGCACATCTTAATTAACTACCTACATATGATAAGTTTTCATATACGTCATGCGAAATGGCACCCTGGACATGAAGAGTTCCAAGCCGGTGATTTACAATCTCCGAGCTGGTATGAGGTTTAGGAGCATAAATTAATTTTCAATTTCCCTTTGACGTTTCGCTGAGCCGGGACATGTCTCCGGGAGAAGGCATTACCCCATACATGACACGTGGCGCCTATTCGATGCACCCACATCGTTGCGAACGGGTGCTGATGTTGTAAAATGCTGGTTGACTGTTGGTTGTCCGTGCAAAAATATTGTGGGATAAAACAGTTTTGGGTGGGGAAAAATGTTTGGACACAATATAAGGTTAAATAGAATAGGTCAAATTGAGATTTTAATATTAAAAAAAAGTCGAAGTCCCTAAAGAGATTATTTTGATTAAAAAAAATTAAGATGTCTCAAAAAAAAAGGGTGTTTCAAGACATTTTAGAAGCATAAACAGTTTACAGAAGTACTTTTAAAACAGTGATTACTATATTCAGAATATTAATAAACCTACCATTAACTCACTTTCAATAAGTCGAAAGTCTAAGCTGTACTAGTACTATTACAAGCGTAAATAATAACTCAAAACTCGAAATAGAAACGCTTTCACCACTCTAAGCCAGAAATGCGACAAATGTAAAAGATTTAACTGTATTACGCATAATGTATGCAGATTAACATCCAATGCAGTCAATAGGCCACAATTTGGTGCCGATAGAAATATTAGATCGTTCGCGAGTTACGAGGAGAATGCGGCACAGAATGCAACATGCAAAAGCCATTGAGTAGCAGTGAGTGAATGGGTGTCTTCCGCTGGGTGGCGACCACCCGACCATTGTGCCCATACAACGTCACATAACTTTGTTGTAGTTGCCGACATTCTTGTCTAAATAAAACAATATGCACTTATATAAATCTATGGAGTTTGTGCTCGCTGTTAGTGTTTGTGTTGGCAGTTGGTTTGTTGAAAGTGATGCTGTTTGTTAAAGTTGAGTGGACTTGTTAGTTTGAAAACGGATTAGTTTAATGGTAAGTATTAAGTATATTACGCAATTTTAGGTTTAGTGTGCGTTTTGTATGATTACCTATTTAATGATAAAGATATAAAATATATCTTTATCATTAAATAATGTAAATAATATTGTAAATTCGAGAAAAACTAACTAAATAAAACAAAAACAAACATGCAGATATCAACACTACGGCTGAACACGAAACTTTTACAGTCCAGTCAATATTGGGCGCACAAAGTTTAAGATGCAGCGTAGATAGGGCGCGTAGTTTCGTCGTAGCTACGTAGCTACAAACAGCTACGAGTCGCTACGAGCCGCTACGAAGTGTGGCGGTGTAGCGCTGTCGGTTCGGCGGTGCATTGGTTCAAATATCCGTCGCTCGGCGATGGCTCACCGACACGAAGGAGGAAGGAGATTTCAATGCACTTGATTTATGACCCACATAATGGAGCGCTACGCTGCATTTTGCTGCATGCAACCAACCGTCGGCGTCGGCCCTCCACGCTAAACATCCTCTGTATTTATGAAATGTACACAACTAAACATAATTTGATCATTTAAATACGTAATAGCTGTTCTGATATATTATACTTGCGTCTGTTACTGTGTCTGACTAATTTAATATGTATTTGGTGTTATTATTGACGTATATGCACGGTCATCATCATCAACAGTAACTTTAAAGAAATATTTTGTAGCGTAGTATAAAATTACATGAGCAACACGAAGGCGGCCATCCAAAATATATTAGCAAAGGGTGCTCGGTTCACAGTCTTAGCGATGCGTCATTGGCAAATTGAAAACTTAATTTATAGCTCTCCCATCGTCTGAGCTTACACAGCTTACTGTGGGCTGACAGCCTGAGTGCTGCGGATTTTCTTATTTCCAAGCCGCGGCCTACACGAGACGTTCTTGGAAAATGTTGAGGGAAAACATTAACTGACTTCTTTCACTGGTATTACCACCTTTTTCTATGCGGGAGGCGAAATGTGAAGGAGTTTGTGAATGAGGTTTGGTTGCACTGTTTTACGTTGCATTTATAGTCGGGAATATTAGTAGTTTATAGCATGATATACGGCACTGATTAAAATGGCGTGTGGTTGAGTACAGGTATCATGCCATCCCCTTAAAAGCGTAGTATTTTGTTTTCTTTTTTCTTAGGAGCCGAAAACACTATTATTGACTATTTCACACCACCCCGAATGTAATTAAGCGACCAATTGAGACTATAGAGGAATTTGATTTTTCATTATATCAGCCTATTCGGAGGCTTATTATTACCAGTGGATATTTAATAGGCTTAAAGAGAGAGGAAAGTTCAAAAGGTGTAAAAGCACAAGGATTTTTACTGAAAGTCGCGATCAGTTTGAATCCATTCGTGTAACAGCAAGCTGCCATAAATTCTGCTTCGTGTGTTGTACAAGACGCATTGCATATATTCCATCGCATTGCTCCACGTGCTTCTGGAATGACAAAAGTACGCTCTGAAATATTCGGCGTCACTGAATGGTATATTTTACCAATACGAATGTGACGCAACAAGGTTGTGAAAAATGTAGTTTTTGAAAAGGCCGCTGTGTATGATTCTAGAAACATCTGTCAGTGGGAGTGTGTACGGTATTCGTGGCGCAAAGTGCTACGTTATTCAACTTAATAGCCATTAGTTTGGTTCGTTAGCGGAATATTGCTAACGAATGTGCGGCGGCCGCGCATTCCGGCCGCCGCCGGCGCGTGCTGAAACGCTCAATTAGCACACGCTGCTAAACTATCCCACCTAGCGCTTCTATAAAATACCAGTAATTTCATACCACCCACTGTATCTGTCAAAGCGCGCAAACAAGGCGTGGTCTGTTTATTGCAGTTGTAGAACTAAACATTGTGCTAGAACACTCACCACTGTATATCAACAGTAGCTGTTGCCTGCCACTTCTTTCGCATACAAACTTTGTCCCACTCAGTTGTGGATTTCTGAACTGTTCGTTCTTATCCTCGCCTCCTAAATCTCTTAGAAACATAATTCAATAATGTTCCATCTTCCTAATGAAGATGGAACATTATTGAATTATGTTTCTATTTATACTTATTTTTGAGTTAGTCAAAAACAAAGCAACAGACTCGAAGGTAAAACTGTTTATTCGAAGCACAACTTCAGCTATCTGAATGTTTAAGGGCAACAGCTCTTGTTCGCAGACGAATTTATATTTCCTCACATCAATCTCTTTAAATAATACGATATATCTCGCACTCCACAGACCGAGGGGTTTTTGCCGTTATTACTGCATTCAAAATTGAGCACCGAATATGAAATGATGTGCCTTTATGTCAGGGCTGCTCAACCTAACTTGCGGGTGCTTGTACGGGCCACAACGCTTTAATGCAGCCTGAGACCTGAAGTAATTAAAACGAGAAGTTTAAACAGGCTAAGCTAGTGAGCGACATCTGACTATGATTTGCGGGCTTCTAAATGAGGGTTGTTTACCTCTAACGTAAAGTAGTGAGTTTATATTTGTTGAGACGAAAAGAGTAAGTATAGTGTTGTAGTTAGTTTAATGTTCTAAGAAAAAACTAGCCAAGTGCGTGTCGGACTATACTGACAATACTGAAGCCTAATGAAGGGTTCCGTGTGTAGGATGAATTGGTCACAAAAACAAACTTAACATTGTGGTTGAAAATAATTTTGTTGTTACAATGTTGTTTTTTTTTGTCGGTATAATTCACGTTCAATTTTCCAACAGAAAATGTAAGTTTGTTATCGCATTTTTTATTTGATTTAAAAATACTTACTTGTGCTCTGAGACCCTCCTTCCTGCCAAACATGATTCTAGGTCAAGGGGAAGTAGCCTATAGGTTTTGATTTATTTGCGAGTATCAAAACATGTGTATTTATTGCGCTGACTAAAAACTTGATTTTTTTAGTAGGACCGTAGACCTACATATTTGATATTAATTTCAACTTGATACGTCCACGTGTCCCTGCGAAAAAGAGTCTCGACAGACAGACAGATGAACGGACGGACAACGAAGTTATGCTATAAGGTCTCGTTTTTTTTTCTTTTGAGGTACCCTAAAAATACAACACCGAACTATATCTATCAAAATTTTGGCTGAAATTAGAGCGTATTTTTGTCCTATGCCAAGTTATTTATATGACTATTCGTATTAGACATACAAACCGGTAATGGGTACTACGAATATAAAAATCACGATCACGATCTGAATCCAGACTATACGAAGCTCAAATCACGAACCGTAATAACCTATTGCATATTTAGTTTCCATTCAAAACGAAAAGATTTTAGTTTTGACGCGTTATGTTTTATTTATCTCTTTTTCGACACGATTGATACATGCAGTGATAAAGATGATAATTTATAAGTGTGAAATTTTAAACTCCTACAAGTTTTATTTTGTTTGCCATTTGTCTCCCAACCCCTTTTAAATAAAACTAACATCTAAAAATGCACTTTGATTGTCACATTCCGTTGCAATGTTTACTTTTAAGTACCATTTCATTATCTCAATTTATTCTTGGCAAGAGGAAAAGGTTGCCTTATTAAGGAGAATCTGGCAACAGAGGAAGCTCAAAAGTCGAGCTGCCGTGATGGGGGATGATTAATATGGCTCATTTGCGGTGCCCACCCCTCCGGCTACCGAGCACGGCTACGAGGCTACGAGGCTACGGGCTACGAAGTGCTACGAGGCGCTGCTACGTGCCCGTCTCTGCGTACATCGTTTACGCTTCCGCACAGAGAATTTATTAGATTCCACCCCATTTCTACCTTTTATCTCTATTATGTATTTAATGCAATAATATAACATCCCAGACACATCGTAACGTTAACTAATCGTAAGCGGAACACTGCATTAATCAGTATTAACATTATTTACCTCTCATGGCATAAAGTAAGCTCAAAATTATATTAGTAGGTAAGAACCTCGGTGTAAAAGGAACCTGTAACAATATCAGCGTTCAGCGTGTTCAGCGTTGATCTAAAGCAAAAAGTATAAAGACGGGGCAACTGTTAGGTATTATTCGTGTAATTGGTTTCTAATGCCGCGTAAACCCTCCAAACGTGTTGGGAGAGTGGACCGGGAGATAAAGTGCACGAACCTTCTCGCACAGATTTCACCTTTTTTATTTTCCCAAGCCTTGCCAAAAAAATGTGCGGCTTTACAAAAATTGCATCACTTTAGGAATTACTTTATCTTTGTTTTATATGAGTACAATGTTAATATATAATGTTTCGTTTTTAACTAATAAAAAGCTTATTAATGACAATCATCCAATTGTCTAACGGAGGGGATTATTTTTAGGAGTAATAGATGTTGATTTAATCAAAATTACTGCATATTTTTCTTATTCTTACAACAAAGATACACTTTTTATTGAAAAATGCTAAATAATTCTGGTCTACATGTATCATACTTACCTATTTCATAGATACTTTACTATATCACCTGATATCTACTAAGGTAATAGGGAGTGAAGCAGGCTTTAGATACTTCTTACGCACGGCGCCGGCGCCTCAGTTTGGCAGACTAGTGAATGAATGTACATTTTGGAGCTTCATGAGTCCCCTCTTATTGTATCAAGCTTATCCTAAATCCTGAGCGAAGCACTCGCTTCAAAGAATCCATGTGATGTTTAAATTGAAAAGTCACTGAATATTGTAGTTGAATGTTGAGTCGTGATATTTGATGTTAATCCTAAAATTCGTATTATAAATCGTTTCGATAGTATATCTATACTTATAATAAATCTGTAGAAGTGAAAATTCTGTACATTGAAAATATCAAAAAAATTAATGGCAGGGGGTGTTACTAGACCGACACCGAATCCAAAAATGTGATTAAAAAAATTTTTCTCTGTCTGTCTGTTTGTTCAGGCATCACGCAAAAACTACCGGTTCGATTACGATGAAACTTGGTACACAATTCTTTAATATCCTGGGCACCACACTGGATACTTTTTATCCCGGAAAAGTATATACAATAAAAAACAAACTTAATTTTGCGGTTCAATCCCTAGATCCGATTACTGTACCAACCGCAAATAATAAGTTTGTCGTAGGTTACGTCACCCGCAGTGGAGTTATTATTATATACAGGCTATTTAACATCACGCTGCGACTCTTCGGAGCCGAGCAGAAAGAAAAAAAAGTCAGAAAGAACGCCAAGGGAAAACGAAGTAATAGCGCAGGCAGGCGATGCAATGCGATGTGTCGGGGGAACCAAACATTCCACGCGGACGAAGTCGCGGGCAGAAGCTAGTTTTACATAATTACTATCAAGTCTTTTAGTAAAACAAAAATTTTAATGCTAGAGAACTATTCTTTTATCGTGGACTGTCAGTACAAAATAGTAATTATGTGAAGCACAATAAGCACATAATACGACCGCTTTAAAATGTCACTGTGGTCAGCAAAACAGTCATAAAACTTCACCGAAAATAATGCTGTCATCACATATGCCCCACATGTTAAACCAAATTAACAACATAAGTACCTGTTTATGTACAATAAATAAACATTGCCAAGATGGGAATCCCTTGCGGTCAGAGCACTCTGCGTGTCAACTCTCTGAAGTTAGCAGTGAGAATGCATTTCAGTTAAGTACATTCCGCATTATAAATAACATTGTCTCCCGACACTGTTATAAAATGCAACGACAGACTTTCCCTTATTGTACGAAAGTAGTTTTGTATACTTTTCTAAGAGAAACACTTATTTTTAGTTTGTTATTTTGTATTGTAATATGATGTCTTCTTCTTCTTCTTTTGAGAATTTTCTTGGCTCCTCGCCAGGATCCGCTTTATATCAGTGAGTAGCCTGTGTATATTATGAAGCTAGATTTTGATTTCACTTAGTGGCTGAACTAAGCGATAATAATATTATGTTATTCTTTGCGATACTAACGTTATTAACGTTTACTTTGTATATCTTTATCACTTGAAGATGATACTCATTTAAACATATTCGTGTGAAAATCGAAGAGATTTTCTTTTTTGCTTTAACAGCTACTTATACGTACTTATTTCGACAAGGTAATCTGAAACCTAAAGACAAAGTTACCTATCATAGCTATAGGTGTGAACATGATTGTCGCCGTTCGCGACGAGACACAGGAGGGTAATTCCTCTCCTTTCCTTCCCGTGATGCACTTGTAAATATATCCCTTACATCCTTGGAGGGAGCTTACTAGAATTTTTCAGTGTGCATTGCCCTGTCGTGCTCGAATCCTTGTAAATTTATGACCCTCGCTCGCTGACGGTGGCCAGTTCCACGAATATCGAATGGGCTGCTTTTATATGCGTCGCATAGAAATATGTTTCGGTGTAATAGTACCAAAATATCGGGCGCACAATAACTATTAATTTATATAACTGTTATTTGAAATGCAGCTAGCTTATTCTAGTTTGGTTTGGTATAAAAATATGATTGGAATTGTGGGTGGTAACAGTTTACTCAACAATTTCTCTTGCTTACATCAGTTTTGTTGTAGAACTTTTGTGTCTAAATATTAGTTGTGCCCATAGATATTATGAAAGTCGTGCCTCAGTTGCTATGATGGTGAACAAAATGCGTGCGCTCAGCCGATCGTTTCTGTTAAAATCTCACCTTGAAAACTTAGGTGAAGTGAGTTTGAAGTGAGCTGTCATTCCACCTGTAATGCTATTCTGTAAAAATCTCACTGTGAAAACTTAGGTGAAGTGAGCTTAAAGTGAGTTGTGTGTTGAGTGTCAATCCCTAGCATCAGTGGTGCTATTTTGTAAAAAGATCACCGTGACGTGAGCTGTCGTTCCACCCGATGCTAGGGATAGATACTATTGACAGCTCACTTCACCTTAGTTTTCACGGTAAGATTTTTACAGAATAGCATTACAGGTGGAATGACAGCTCGGTTTAAGCTCACTTCACCTAAGTTATCACGGTGATCTTTTTACAGAATAGCACCGCTGATGCTAGGGATTGACACTGTTGGCACCTCACTTTACTTTAGTTTTCACGGTGTGATTTTAGATTGGCTGTTTTTACACCGACAAATACTTACTGCGCTGTATGTTTGATAATGAAGTATAACATCATATTTCACAAAACTGAAGACGTTGTTCACGTCCGTATCACCTGCATACAAGATTTTATCCGCTTTAAGCTGTGAAAGAAAATGTAATATCTACGCCGACGGCGGCTACAGAAAGTGCCAAGCCATTAGGAGACATCTGATACAACAGCCACTTTGCTTTTTTAACATTCTATTATGAAAGTTTAACTATTATTATCTTTGATTACATAGATTTATTTTAAATTTCGAGTTAATTAACCTAGGAAACTTGAAATCTGGCACTAGGTATAGCATTAGACTATAACAAAATGATTCTGCTTGTATATAGGATAAGCAACGATTTTATGGAAATAACAAATCAATTTGGAAAATACAGTTGTGGCAATAGCGATACTCTCCAGCTAGGTAATGTACCATCAAGAAATTCACTTTAATCATATTTATATAATAATAACCTTAACTAACATATCGGTACTGGCCTATTGCGCAAATATAGCACGAATTAAGGATTTACGATCGTCGGATTAAGTACGTCATACACGAGAATATGGAATGTTTATTCTGGGTCATAAAAGCCTTGTTTTAAAAAACAATAAAACGAATTCGAAAATAAAACTGCATTTTATTCGCTGTCGAAGTAAAAACAGACGTTTTTAATGGTACCAATACGCGCGGGAAGTCGTGTCGCCGACCATACTATTTCCCTCTGCGACTGCCCGACAACATACCCCAAATTGGAATGTAAAAC
Source organism: Amphipoea lucens (assembly GCA_947508005.1). Taxonomy (NCBI): domain Eukaryota; kingdom Metazoa; phylum Arthropoda; class Insecta; order Lepidoptera; family Noctuidae; genus Amphipoea; species Amphipoea lucens. The sequence goes on from OX382362.1 coordinate 13,239,740, forward strand.
CAAACCAATGAAGCTAGGTTTAACAATGAAATATGTAAAATAATGTTTTATAATCTCTATTTACTTTGACCAAGTATTTTACATTAGCAACAGTGTCTTTTACCGCAAAAAGGTTCATTATCTCTGCCTTTGTTTGTTATACGTTTGTGTTACGAAATATATTACCTTTTGTTTTAATATAATAGTTGTGCGCCATAATTAATTAGTATTATAGTGAAACACATTTAGGTTTATATTTGTTTACAGGCCTCTATGTTTGACTTACGATATCTTTGCGAATTTGCGATTTGAGCTCTTGAATGGCTCCGTTCAGTCGGAAACTCGTCGCAGTGAGAAAAATACAAAAGGTGAAATCGTAAATAACTCTGAATCATTCTTTTGATGTTTCTATAAAAAGCTTACTTTTTATTTAAATATCATCCCAGGATCCTTGTCTCTACTAAAGAGCGGTATGATTAAAATATCTCTACCCACCTAAACAACAACAAAAAAGGGATTGCCTGTTGGATATTTTTCACATTCGCAAATCTTCTTCATCTTTTTCTCCAACCAACACAAAACCGGAAAAACTGGCATCCAATCACAAACAGATATTTACATTTCCCGCTCAATAGCACATTGTTTTAACCAATGACTTTTCTTGCAGAATACCGTACGCTGACAAGATCACTCCGGAGCCGATCCTCCACAATAATAGCAATAGGGACACAAAAGCCGACTCGATCAGAAACAGCTACAACAGCCAGTTCAAAGTAGGCATCTACGGCTGGAGGAAGAAATGCCTGTACATCCTGGTCATGGCACTTATGCTGATGATGGTCATCAATCTCGCGTTGACGCTCTGGGTGCTTAAAGTGTTGGATTTTAATTCGGTAAGGGCTAGACTGGCTTTAATTATAGTATTAACAAGTTTGAAAGCTCTCTTGTACAGTCGGTGGACTAAGACAAGTATCCACGTAGCTTGCACCTTACCAAGTTAACTACTATATAGGGTGAATGCTGATCTCCGTCCACTGAATGTACAAAGAAGCACATAGTTTTTTATGCCCTAAATGTTTTGTACCTAATTGCAGGTGTAATTATAAGTTTAGTTCAATCGATTAGTCGTCTTCTTTATTTTGTAGGAAGGAATGGGCCAACTTCGCATAGTGCCAGGAGGCTTACAACTATTGGGGCAAGCTCTAATGTTGGACTCTCTGTTCGCGTCCACCATCAAGTCACGTCGAGGATATCCAATTTACATGGAAGCTTCTCGAAATTTTACCGTTTCTACAAGAGACTCGCACGGAATGCTACAGAGTAGATTATATCTAGGTGAGTTCTAATTTCACCTTTGCTTGCAAAGCTACCTGCGTTAAAAGCTTTACAAAGGAAATAATACTTACCTACCTATGTAGTGCTGTTCATTAGTTGGTAAGTTTTAATGCTATAAAACATTATAGGGCACGATCGTTTCGAACTGAACGTAGCTCGGCTCGAGGTGCGCGACGCGCGGGGGGCGCTGCTACTGGGCGCCGGACAGGACTCGGTAACCGTGGGCGCTGACACGCTCACGGTGGTCAGCCCGGCCGGCGTCACCGTGCAAGCCGCCGCGCAGACACCCCTAGTCAAAGCTCCCCCTTCAAAACCATTGGTGTAAGTATATTCGTGTGTTTGTACTTCAGCAAATTTACGAGCTTTGTCCTCGTCGCAGAGGAAGTTAGAACTCGTTAGTTTGAACATACAGTTATGTCAAACGCACCTACTGAAGTTTGTTGTCCGATCTGAAGCATGCCTTTACCACATGTTTCATGAAATTTATAGGAACATGCTGTTTATTAAATAACTGATTTCAATAACGCTTTCAGCAGTTTATTATAAATGTTCCGGCAGTGATGTGGCCAATGTAAAAATAAAGACGAAGTGCCTACGGACATTTGCCTATTCGTTTCAAGGTCGACTTTCAATCGCCTATCGGTATCGATCATGAGCAAGAACCTGATGTACACTCACCCTGGCCGTAAAATTTAATAACATTAGTAACTAATTTACATCTGTTGCTCCTCATGACAGGCTGGAGTCGCCGACGCGTTCGCTAGAGATGCACGCGGCACAGAACATCGCGCTGGAGTCCCGCGCCGGCGACATCAGCGCCAGCTGCCTCACCACGTTCCGGCTCAGATCCGTCGCCGGCTCGGTGAGTCTCACGGCATAATAACCGGATAAGGCCACGTTTTAACTTAGTAGTAATTACTGGGAGATTGTTGTGTTTTAGATTGCGGAATCTAAAACGGGCAACGTCCCCGGACAACGTCTTGTTGATACACTTATTTGCACTACAGTTTGTGGTATAAAATACTGTGTGGTAGCTTATAATTTCTTTGAGTTAATTAAAAATTAAATTAAATATTTGTTTATCTATGGCAACTAGGCCCAATTGTTAGAAAAACTATTGTTAGTAAACAAACACAGAAAAAAAAAGAAAATTGTAAGTTAATCAGCACCCTAATTACGTAACACACTTTAATTCACAATCCGAGGGTTTTGAAGGAAATTCCTAATCCATTTCTTCATAGGTTTCAAGAATTCGTCTGCTCAACTACGCAAATAATGCAATGGACGTGGCTGAACCGACAAAATTAATTGCCATTCTATGTGTGTTGCGCAATTACTCTACAGATTTATTTTCCTTACTCTTCAAACGCTCTACCATAACAACTTTGAAGTTCTTGGAAAGTAAACCATACATGTACCTTATTCAAATTAAACTTTACAGATTCGCCTAGACGCACCCAGTATATTTATGCCAAAGTTAAAATCGGCGCTGCCACTGCCGCCGTCCGCAGCTCACACGCACGACCCCCACCATCAGAACATATACCAGCTGTGCGCTTGCGCGAACGGCAAGCTGTTTCTGGCACCCCCACACGGCGTCTGCGCAGCAAGGGAAGAGAGCCTCATCTGCCGATGATGAATGAATTTATATTGTGATTGTTGTTCATTGACGCTTGTTATTCATTACTTTCACGGATTTTTATGCGCTGTGTATATTAAGAAAGAAGTATGTAACTACATTACCTGACCGAAAATAGGGACATATGATCGACAGAGACGATGCTAAAAACCAAATGTAAAAAAAATCGATGTGCCGTATTATTGGCCATGTACTGTATTTTAGTTTATAGTGGATGTGTCAACGTTGTGTTCTAAGAATTATATAATATAGCTATGAATGGATTTATAACGATTATACGAGGTAGAGCATGCCGAAGGACTGTAAATTGAAATCATGAAACTTTTTTTTATCAAATAACAATTTAATTGTTGATATAAAATGCTATAACAACAATAAGGAGATAAAAAATGAGTTGAATGCATCGTATGTCGACTAAGTTGCTTTGTTTGTTTGAACGCGCTAATTTCCGGAACTGCCGGTCGGATATGAAAAAATATTTTTTCATTTGATGACCCAACTCTTGAGGAAGGCTACTTAACATCACCCCAGGTCGCTTAGCACCCGAGCAAAAAAAAATCAGAAAGAACGCTAAGCGAAAAAGAAGTAATAGCGCGTGCAGGCGATGTGACAGGGTGGGTCGGGGGAGCAAGAAATTTGACGCGGGCGAAGTCGCGAGCAGAAGCTAGTAGTTCATAAAAGTGATAGCACGCGGACGAACCGCGTGCTATCTCTCGTGGGCAGAAGCATAACTCAAGTGACGAAGACTGCATTCAACTCATTTTCAGATAGTGTTTATCAGCTACTTCATTATGTGCAGTAGGTACCTCCAAAAGGACCATTGGACCGAAAAAAAATCTATGACGTCCCATGATTTCAATTTTCAGTCTATTTAATACTTTCGGTGGATTAGTCAAGTCTCAGGCCGGTTGTGCTTATCGTAAATAAATGGCGAACAATTCTGTTATTTGCTTCGTTATTGATAATATTAAAAACACGTGAATCTTACATTTTTCATGGAAATAATACCCTTAAAGAGTATGATAAGATATAAATGTAATGTTTGAGCCCCATGTTAGTGAATTATACTTATTTGTTTTGTACGAATGTGTCCCTCTCACCGAGAGGAGGCCTGTGTCCCAGCATTGGGAACATTATAGGCTGATTATGCTATATACGAATGTGTCTGTTTGCCTGTACCTTGAAGAGGAACTGGGGAAGTAGGAGTGTAAACTTTACACAGACTAAGTGATGCGGTGGCTTGTTCTCCATCCACTGTGTGCCCGCATCGGAAATAATATTTGTGTAGCCAATCGCTACAGAGGTTTCTTCCTAGTCTACTCTGGTTGTTTACGTGTGTACCTTGAATGTCTGATGACTGATGACATCCACGGTACTAAACGTAGTGTGGGATATACGTGTGAAACATAAAAAAGAACGGGTGTAAAAAGATACTTACGAAGCCAAGAGTCACATGTAATCCTGGTCATTGTAATATTTTTTTTTGCACTGGACCATACCTGGGAACCTTCTGGTTACGGAGATATTGATGGTCAAAATTCCAATTTTTACTGACGTTTATTTACAAAAACCAGATTTTAATGTTACAACACCACTTTAAATACCCCCACGACTCCTGTACCGTTGTATGCACCCAGAAGCACAATGTTTTACGTGTGTTACATTGCGCATTACCGCAAACAGCTTTAACACCAAAAATAAAAGTTTCTTCAGCAATTATTTCTGTGCAATGTTACTTAGTTTGATGTACAGAATGCGTAGTTGGTGGCTATGTGATGGGTCTTTTTACACCCTGTATAAACATATTCATTTATGTACTAATGTGTTATCAATTATCAGCTTATTATTAAATACTCATGAATTTCAACTACAACGACTTTCGGAAACGTATCAATTCAAATCTATTATAATAATAAAATCTAGTGCCTTTTGGATCGCGTTTAGAATAACGATTGGCTGAGCGAACTTCAATTCATGTTTTGTTATGCGTTGTGAATAAAGTTCCATCTGATTTTAATGTTTACCACCCCTGATGTTTGCGGAACATATTTGTAAACAAATAAATCAATTTGTTTTATGTAATGTTTGAAATGCTACTGTTAATTTTGATGTATTTATAGAGGTTTGTAAACAAAATTGTTGTTTAACCCTTTAACAAAATCTACTGTCAATTAGGATCTTTTACTATTGTGCTGCTACTTAAAACTATTTATAAATACTCGTATCTCAAATAACACGTGTCCTTGATTTGTCACCATTTGTATATTTACTTGAAATTATACCGAAAACGGGCTTTTCCTTTTGAAGAGAATGTAGATATAAAATTTACAGCAAAACTCACAAACTTCATGAGAATTAATGTAATTTACATTTATAATAAAGTCTTATTTTTCGGCTAAAAGGGTAAGTTGACGGGTCTACGTGTCATAGGGAACATTATATTTAAACAATTATACGCAATACGGTAGTAATCATTTATGTATAGACTTCGTGTAGAGATTTATATGATGTATAGCTAATCTGTTACGCATAGGGAAATGTATATTAGACGTAAACGTTTGTTGATATTGTTGTAAATATATGTAATTTATGGAATTACTTAAGTAAATATGCATATTATGTCGATGTGACTTTATTTTTCGTATCATTCTGAAACAATTATTAATAACTTAATAATTATCAACAATACCAAAAAATTGGTCCTGCAAAGAAAAGGTAAGATACCCCTCAATGCACTGCAAATTACAAACTAGCCAAATAATTTTCAGAAACCATTCGAGAAAATATACAAAAATAGTTATGCGAATACATAGAGATACAAGTTCCACACAAGAATTTGTACACAATGGTCTTTGAAACCTTACTTTAAAACCTCTGATTAATTACCAACATCCCAATCCGTTACATTTTGTCTCAAAGAAACCAGCCTACACAAAAACGTAAAAATAACATTAACTATCAATTGAACCAGAAATCCCCATTACAAATATAAAATACCTATTCAAAAAGTTCTTAATTGAATTCTACCTGCAAACTGACACAGGTAGGTAATGTTATTAAAAAACGAACTGGGAATAACTTGGAAACTTTCATCATTTAATTTGGTTTTAAAGGCAGTTTTCGAAAACAGAGCTAACTGGATCTGTGCACTTTTATTGTAGCTGGACAGATTACACTGTCGTTAACATTTATTTACGATAAGAGCCAGGCCACACGATGCGTTAACGGTGCGGTGCGGCACCGCATCGCAATAGAGAGTGCCACACGGGCGGTGCGGCACCGCAGTACTATGGTAGAACCGTAGAACGCTGTACGTGGTGCGCGGCGCGCTTACGGTGCGACGCCGCACGGCGGCGGCCCAACGCATCGTGTGACATGGCATAGTGATTTGTATGTAGGATGACGTTGCGGCACCGCTCCGGCGCCGCACCGCACCTTTAACGCATCGTGAGGCCTCACTCTTAAAGAAGGGTATTTGTCGTTTATTATAGTTAATATCACAGTGTGTGTGTTGGGTATGGCTTAGAATATAACTATAAGTCTCACGCACACGTTGAATTAAATAATTGCAGCTATTCGAAATAATGATAGAAGTATACCAGAAGTTTTACTTTAGTTGTCAGCTCATGTTTAACGACCGAATGTGTTTTTCACTTTTTCAGTTTAGGTAAATACCCACTTTTCAAAAACCAACACCAGTTTTTGACAAAAACCTAACATGTATAAGCATATGTGCTAGATGGTAAATTAGATACTGCAGTAAACATTAATTATTAATAACATATTAACAATGGGTTTCTAAACAACACCAAAAGTAACACAAATGTTGCGAATATCCAAAAAGAAATGTATACCGACCCTGTGTGCACATTGTATGTATGTAACTACTTGCAATCTTTGTAACAGTGTACCAAGAAATTACCATTCAGCTGCACTCTTTGTGGTATTTAGTTCAGCAAGATATTCTTGTAATACTCCTTTTATAATATCATAATATGGCTGCAGTGGCGCGCATTCACCAACATTGTCTATTGACTAGTGAGTCCCCGGAGATATTGGACGCTGCACGTTCTGACATTCTGGACAGTACAGGGCGCAAGGCCATTGATATGAAACTATGATTTTGTATCAAAACGAACCTGAATTCGAAAGATGCAAAGCTATACGCAGTTTTTTTTGTCTGTAGATACGGAAAAGGTTTCACAGAAGTCCAGAACCAACTGTTCATATTTCTTTCTGAAAAATATGAAAACGACGATTGTTATGAACCTACGCTAAAATTGCTAAGGTAAATAAAAAAGGCGCTATCTGACTTCAATATTGACTAAGAAACGTGCCTAACAATGGATCTTATTAAATAACGAGCCGAGACAAATAATTAATAATGTACAATCGATACGACGGATTTATTGTGAAGCTCAATGAGACTGTGAACAGTCGCGGCTAAAGTTTAATTAAAGATTCATGATAAATTGTCGCAGGAAGCTGCATTCTGCGCGGCGTCGCACGTGAATAACGTTCTGAACACTTAAATAACTTAAGACAGTAACCTAACAATAAATTCATGAGCCAGCCCCCTTTGTTTTGCGCCGCGATGTTTTAAAGCGGCTAATTGGCAGGAAACACCGCTAAAATGATCGCAAATTAGTTAGGTGGCGCGCGTTGTTTACAAGCGTACAGTGGCGGTACATAAATCTTCTTCGTTTAGTGTAAGAGGCCTCATGTTTGGGGTATACGTGGTTAAGGACATTGCATTTTTACTTTTTTAAATGATGGCTTAGTAATCTTATCTTATCTCAGGCACAAATATGTTAAAAATAATTTTTATTAAATTATAATTATATTAATGCAGCGCCATAAAGTTGTGCACTTAGAATTGAATATTTAGAAATAATATAAGACTCTCAGTTCCTTCTTCACCTAATTGAATTTCGGAGTCCTTTGTTGCGGTATAGCCATGCGGGAACTCTTAAAGCCATTTCAAAGACACCTCGCTCCTCGGCATCTGAGCGAGAGGAAATAAAGTTATGATTTATGTAGTGAAATATGTTCGGGGAGGCCAACGCTCTAAGCGTCCCGACGCCTCCTGTCGTTGACAATATAAATTCGTAGCAAAACGAGAAGACAATTGCTTAGAAGCGTATGCCCAAACGTAACCGAGTTTATTATTTACGAGCTTTATATTGATTTGTTCGATGAAACTTATTACGAAATACGTTTTACATTCTGTTGCTGAAGGAAGTAATTTTCTCTCTCACAATTTCGAAGCGTGGTAGCGGTTTACTCACAATCAATTGATTTAAGTGCGCTCCAATGTTTCAGCTAATGAAAATCCCAATTAAAGTAGTAGCTACGAGGTATTATTTATCTATACTAATATTATAAAGAGGTAAAATTTGTTTGCATGTAGGGGGTAATCTCTGGAACTACCAGACGGATTTGAAAAATTCTTCTTGCATTTGATAGCCCAATTCTTGACGAAGGCTATAGGCTATTTAACGTCAAGCTATGACCCTTAGGAGCCGAGCAAAAGCGCTATGGGGAAACGAAGTGATAGAGCAGGAGACGCGGGCAAGTGATGCAATACGACGAGATGGGTGGAGGGAATAAGAAATTTCACGCGAACGAAGTCGCGGGCAGAAGCTAGTTTATTATAACTTTATGCACAAGTAAAAAAAATACTGTACAAAGGTGGACTTAATGCCTGAGGCATTTTCTACCAGTCAACCTTAGGGTGATGCAGAGACAAAACATGGCAGGTGCAACATACGGGATAAATAGATAGGAAATGACTATAAAATACAATAATAAATACTAGATACATAGATAGATACATACATATAAAAAAATAACTGTCAGGAGATAAAATTATCGGTAGAAGAGAAAACGAATCCAGTAAATCAGCGTTGGCATGTTACGGCCAACTTTGACGGATATACACGGTGAAATTGAGTTCATGAGCATCCTTTTAAGGGGTCATTGTAATCATCATTTTGAACAACTTTTACTATGGGACCAAACCTGGAATCAAAAAAAAATCATCTCTTCCCTACATTTTGACGACTTATGTGAACATAAATGCAAGGAACAGCTGATTTTTTTTTCGCGATTTTTGGTTTGGTGCCATAGTAAAAGTTGTTCATAATGATGAGTCCAATGACCCCTTAAAAGGATGCCCATGAATTTAATTTCACCCTGTATATGTTCACGTGCCTTCACTTGAAAAATAACCGACTGATAGGTATTAATATTTTTTCTTTGATTTGTATCGTAATTATAGTAATCCGTGCGGGACGATAGCGATAGGTCGGGATAGGTCGGGTGAGGTCGGAGGCTCTCGGGTACAGTTGACTGCAGTTATCTGTGTGGTTGTGACACTCAGGTCGTGTTCCTTAGCCCGATTTGACGGAGGTCGAGCGTGGTCTGTCTCGATTAGGACTCTCGGCCCGACAGGATTTGATTACGACACTCGGAAGCTAGTAGGGATTATTACAGGAAGCCGAGTTAGAATATCACGTATGTTATGATGAATGTACTTCGTGTGCGCTGATTGCATCTCTCGTTTTAAATTATAGGCGGAAGGGATGAAAATTAAATTTTGAATGTAATACTTAGTTTAGTTGTTATTGCTCGAATAATACGCCGTTTGTATGTGCAGAAACAGTCAACGTGTTTGGAGGAAACATTTCAAGCACGTTTTGGCACGTTTTGGCGTTCCATAAGTATTTGAAATATAGAGAACCACGCTTTATCACATCAACAGCGTCTAGAATAATCATAATCAGCGTCTAGAATAGCAGCGTCAAAAGGACCACCGCTGCACAATGCTCAACAAAACCCATTGAAACATAAACTTCAGAAGTAACATTTAAAGGAAGGGTTCAGTTCATATTCCGGTAGCAACTATAATACTATCTTGACAACCTTAACCCACATTGCTCCCATAGAATAAACCCACCTAAAGGAGCCGAATATACCGGTTACAATGTAAAGAGGAACAACAAAAAGACACTTCCTAAACGAAATAAAGCTTCGTCCTAATGTTGTGGGTCACGAGTACCTTTATGATTCAATTGTCTGTGACCAGACCGTCTTCAAGCGGACCTGCGTCACGTCATGGTCACGTCACAGACGTCGGCCCCTTCCCAATATAATTAACACGTTCAGACATTAACTACTAACTTCTAAAAAGACTCACTTAAATGTATTAAGCTGTTTCATGTTGTACCGTTTTACATTGTCGTGTCGCTTAGTTTTCGTATTCTCTAAGGTCTTTTTATATTTTAACGTTTGAAATAAAAATAAAATCTTGATAGCCTCAGTTGTACTATTTACTTATTAGTTTAGTAAACAGTTTTAGCATTAGTTACCTATATCATTGATTATAATTAAACTATCTATCCATTTTAAAAATAAGTAAGCATACGGTATAGGTACGTAATATAGTTTCTTTGAACAAAATATATAGAAATAACTCCCAAGGACTGCACCTCTGCAACAATAGTCCTAAGTAAGCACTAAGAACAAACATTGTGATAGTTGCTACAACACCAGATCGTTCCCAAAGACATATTGTTACAATCAGATGAATTTAGAGCAACAGGAATGCGAGCAGTGTCTAATCTAATGTAATGCAACCAGACTGCGGACAGTGGGCACTGGGATAGAATCGGATTCCAAGCAAGCATTTGGGCCCCGGACGTTTGATCCCTACATACACATCTATCTGCAGCTAAATGCCTCCACAAGCGAACCAGCCCACTTCGAGCGATAATCGCAAGGTGCGCTATGGGACTGATTAATATTCCGAAGTGCCATTCAGATTAATTTACCGTTACCGCCCAAATTAATCTGACATTTAAAGACGGTAAACCCTGTCCAGTGAACTCTTAGGAAACTTTGTTCTGAATCAGTGATGTGTCTTTAACATGTGTGGGTGTCCGTGACGCGATGCGATGCATATGCAAGTTTATAAAGTGTACCGCTAATCCGGCGCGGGCGCCGGGCTGCCTGCTCCGTGCTCCGTCTACACTTTACCACCAACAATGACACGTTTTATGACACCCTTCATTAAAATGGCAACGTCGGTATTAACTACGTGACTGCTAAAAGAATTCATTATTAAAATACCTCTGAGACTACAACTGTCTTCGTTAATGTGAGCTAAGATTTAAGACGCTGTACGTGTTCCTTGAAATTAAAAATATTTTTTTCCTTATGAACGCAGGGGATGTATGGACCTGCAGTGGAGTTTTACGATCGCAAAAAAACACGAACATTGAAAATGTTTCACGTGTTTATGGAGTGTTTCAAACTAGCTTAATGGGTACTCAGGCTCCACCCTTGTCATGCACAGTCTTAAAAATAAATTAAGAAGAGCTGCCATGTTTATTGTTCCGTTTCATTCTATTATTCACTTTTCAGTGCTCACTTTGTATTTCAACTAACGCTCTAGTTTATGAATGTCGTATATAAGTAAATTAGTTTATTTCCTCTTGGCGACAATTTAGCTCACGCTCTTGTCACAAATTGTCGGCGAGGGTAAATGCAGACTATTAAGGAAATACAGCAATTCAAGCAGCCCTTACCCTACATTACTGCGCAATCTTACACCGGCGAAATTATAAGCAACACCTTCTTGTGCCGTGTCTGGAGGCAATAACACTGCGCAGCCAATCACTGAACGGACGTTGTGACGAAAATATCATAGCGTAATTGTTTTCAACTCATTGTCTTGTGAATTCAGCAGAAAAGCTTCTCTGTTAGCAAAAAGTTTCTGTACACAATAATTTTAAATCAAACGTTAATTACACTCATCTTACAATCGTATATAAAGCCGAAACCGCAACAATTCATAAACACGTAGTAACGAGTCGTAGCCGAATAGCTGCAACTAGCCAGCGCACGGCGCAGTTAGCACGGCATGGTAAATAACTGTAAATACGGAAACCGCTAGGTTAGTATCTAAAGTACAATGTAACGTACATAGGTAAGTATGTGCGATAGTAAGTGATACACTGTGAGTTATTTTATCACTGGATCAGAAGAGAAATTCAGAGTTAATTATGAATACAGGAGGATTTAAGCACAGTGTATTAAGATAGTGTGGTAGACGGTTTAATAAGTCGTTATTAATGCTGTTTCATTGTTGAAGAGCTCGCTGCTGGTGTGTGGGGTCCAAAGTTCGAGTCATAAGTAGGCCAAATTTGTATTTGGTTTTGATTTTATTTAGAGTCCGAAAAGTGACCACAAGCTTGCTGCCTATAGCGTGGATGCCTTCTCCACTGGCTTGTGTGATAATTCTTTGCCGAATTCTGTGCTAAAAATATTTAGCATAAACATATAGAGGTCTTTTTAACCGACTTCTAAAAAAGGAGGAGGTTCTCAATTCGAATGTTTGTATTTTTTTTTTTTTTTGTGTTTGTTCGCGCATAACTCCGTCGTTTGCCAACCGATTTGAAAAATTCTTTTTTTGTTGGAAAGGGTATACTTCCCAAATGGTCCCATGAAAATTTTATCGAAATCGGACAAGCGGTTTTTGAAAAATCAACAAAAATCTAAAAATTTATCTACATTGTCTACATTAACGATCTTTTTGTTTACTTTTTTGTGGGGTAGGTACAACTAAAAAGTGAAAAATAAAAACTTTTTGACAAAAAAAAAACAACCGACTTCAAAAAAAACACTACAAAGTGATAAATAACTTTAATTTCGGAAGTCGGTGTCAAAAAACGAAAATGCGGAATCAACGACACCGACTTCCGAAATTAAAGTTATTTATCACTTTGTAGTGTTTTTTTTGAAGTCGGTTGTTTTTTTTTTGTCAAAAAGTTTTAGATAAGCGTGTTTATCGTCCAACACATCATCTCTTCATAAAAGTACCATGTAAAAACGACGTAAACTTTACAGGAGGATAACTCTGTTTCAGCAAGTAGTCAGGATAAACTTATGTTCACAACCAAATCACCTACTCACCAAATAAAATAGCGACTGCAAAGTCCAAGTTAAGAAACAGACGATAAAATTTACAATTCCGTGTGTCAGTCCGGTGCAGGACAAATAGTAAAACTCTTCCGTGCGAGTTGGTGCACTGAATTCAAATGACGTAAACAAACAAATACGCGCACGTATCAATACATACATACATACCAATACAAGGCTCACTATTTAGGTACAGGGCATGTTTGTAAAGCTTTTTCCAAACATGATATTGTTATTTTAGTTTTGAGCAGTAAAAACCTGTGGGATTTAAGCAAATGCTATTTGTGGAACATGTTAAGCTGACTTGTATAGGGAACCAGTCTTTACACGTTACTGTTGCATAGTTTTGGTAATAATAAACTGTTCGAAAATACATATAAATAAATACAAATGTTTATTACAGACCATAATAAAAAACACAATAAAATATGACTTTTTCAAGTAGTTTATTCAACATTTTTGTAGCACATAGTCTAAATCCATAATATGTACTTCCTAGATATATTTCTTGGGAGCAGTGGTAATGGCTGCGAATTACGAGTTGTAAGGTCGTCGTAGGTTCAAACATAGTCAGACGCTTTACTTAGTGTAAAATTATTTCATCACCACTGCTCACAAAACGGTGAAGGAAAACATCGTGAGGAAACCGGAACAGGTTCTAGAAAAATTTGTAGACGTGTGACATGTACCAACCCGCACTGGGCCCGCGTGGTGGATTACTGCCCACTCCCTCTCACAGAGAGGAGGCCTGTGTCCCGGCAGTGGGAACATTAAAGGCTGATTATGATGATCTTGAGACGTGTAATAAAACATACATAGTTGAATACCTGCAGAAAAAAGTTGTTTTCCCATCCTTTTCTACTTCGCACTAAGTCCTTACTGACTTGACTTGTCCTAGTCCAAGTCCAGACTAGTCCAGTTCTAGGACATGATAACAGTTAAATCACCACAAAACATATTTTTTGGTAGTGCAGTTCAAAATATGCTGAATTTTAGTGTGACATAGCGTTGTTATGGTGACGTGGAATTGATTCCGCGGCGTCACCTCGCGCGCTCTCCATCTGATCACTCATTCGCGATATCCAATTTGTCGGAACTACTCCAAAACATGGCGATCCGGTTCCTCAGTGAAACACAATTAGTGACGCATCACTGTTTTCACAACTTTTTTTTCTTTGTGTTACAAGCTGTAGTGCAGATTTATGTGCTGTTACGGAATGTGTATGATATGAATAGTAGAAACGCGACATTTAGGCATTTTTCTTCGTGTTTAATATGACTAGCAATGTGGGTTGCATAATATTAGAATGAGAAAGATGGTTATCCATCGTACCTCTAATAGGTACCTTTTGCCTGCGTTTGGCGTGAGTTTGACATCAATTGTATCAGTGGACATCAGACCCAAAATCTCTTGCTCGCC